>WAAE01004290.1:313418-365918 GCA_013400495.1 Nicator chloris | reverse complement strand
GAAGAAAGCAATGCATTTCTGGAACTGCTGGGGATGTTAGCAGCAATGCCCCAAATAAGATTACCAGGAGGTGCAATTTTTTATAACGATAACAGTAACATTGATTTCCTTTGCTTTATAACTTTGTTTTCATAAATATTGCTGAGTGTAATTGACAGGCATGTGAGTCAATGAAAATGGGACTTAACTGCTGAAAATACAGCGGGGGACTAACTTCTACTCACTCCCAGTGCTTTTCCAGCTCCTGGAAATATATTATTGTGGAGGAGTTGCACATTTTTCTTCCTTAAATACTCTTGAAAGCATAGGGACAAAGAAAGGAATTCAGAGAGAATATTTGGGGAGTGCAGAAAAATGCTTGTGACAAGTAAAAACTGGTGTTGTGTAGTATTAACCTAATGAAGTAATTCCTGTGAATCCCTGAACTTATTAAAAGAAAATCATAGGATATTTAACAGTTGGAATGATGTGGCATTCCTTTACTTGCAAGGTGGTTTTTAATATGTGACTTTTTAAAAAAATTAACGACCTAGTAGAGCTTTATTTCTCCAAAAGACCCCTTGCTGGGTTTTTTGGATCAACTTGTGTGTTGTCAATGCCCTTAACACTCACTAGGGCACTGAACAAAAGCAAGGGCCTTGAGTAGCAAGACCATGTGATTTATTATTGATTTTTCACACATAAAAAATGCTGTTCAGAAAAAAAATAAAAGTTCTTAGAGTATAGAGCACATGACAGTACAAATCTGTTTGGAACGTGACTTTTGGAGCAAATGCCCAAATGGATGACAAAATATCTGAGTGATAAAAACCTGCCCTGACTGTACCACTGTGACTCCTTTTGTCCATCTGTACCTTCACCCACCCACCTGAACTGGGATGTGCCAGGGCTCCACCAGCCAAATCCAGTTCTCAAATGGAAGCATGGTTAAGGTGGGCTCTCACATCTCCTCCCTGGATTTTCTTCTCTGTGTTTGAACCGTTTTCTCTGTGTTTGAACTTGGGTTGTGAATGATTGCACAAATCTTTGGAGTCGTGCATGGAGGTCTGCTGGCCAAAATAGCAAAATTCTGCCTCCAGGTCCTGCTGCTCTCTGCTTTGGGGTCCTGTGTGTGGTGCAGCAATCAGGGGCTCTTCCCTGCTTGCAAACACTTGCAATTGCCCTCTGTGATGGTCTAAAATCTGACATAAAACAACATCTGGGCAGCAGCTATGAAATTATTGCAGCAGCTCTGCGGTGGAGAGGAGCACCAATATCCTTAGGATGCAGGGCTGAGCTGTGGGCTCTGGACATATGTGCCCCTGCCCATAATCCATAGTTTCTGCCTTCCTGGAACGTATGCATTAGTGGAGAGAGGGAGAATAGTCAGATAAACCCAGTGAGGAAAATCCCACCCTGTGAGTGTCTTGTATATACTGTTACTTTGGGCTTTGGAGGGCATTTGTGTGAGCAGAACAAAAAAACACTGCACAGCTGTGATTGCAAGGCAGTCTATTATCTGCATTATCTCTCCTTAGGATGGGCAGGAATTCTTCATTTCATGCATCATTTAAAACTTGCTACAGTGATCCCACAAAGTCAGTAACGATGCTAAGTACAAAACTTTAATAGTGTTGCTGTTCAGACACAAGGCACCAAACTCATTTCCCTGCAAGCTGCAGCATTGGCTGATACCAGCAGTCACTTGAAATATTGCAATCAGCCCAACGCTCAGGCGAACCCAACCAGAGCTGCGGGTGCAACCTCAGAATTTCCCATTTTTCCACGCTTTGGTGTGATTTATAGCTTGATGAAGTCTTATCTCCCCAGCCTACTGCCATAGGCTAATAGCCTGTAACAAAGCTCAGTCTCAAAAATGTCAAACACAATGCAAAAGGGGAAATCACAGCAGAGGAAGTTGGTGGGAGCCTTTCCTCAGGGTGTCTGTCCTGGGGAGCGCAGGGACCCTGGTGGATCAGAACCCAGGAGGGCAGGACACAATCACATCGTGCCTCTGCCGTGCCAGCTGTGCCTCCCCAGCCACAGAGGTGCCCGTGGAGCATGAGAGGAGACACACTGCCCTCTGCCAACCCAAGGAAAACACTGCTTCCTTCCCTCTGACAGCCCAGCCAAAGCCAGCCCTGACAGCCCAGGCGGATTCCAGAAACTCCCGCTGGTCCTGTGCGAGGCTGATCCCAGCCCTGGTGCTGCAGTTGGGGTGAGTGGGAGCAAATTCCTGCTGCTCTGGGGGTGCCTGGGCACTGCCAGCAGCTGGAGCTGAGCAGTGTTTGGAGCATCACCTCGGCACTGGTGTCCTCTGCCCTTGGAGCAGCAGCAGTGAGCATGTTTTCATGGAACACCACCTCCAAGGTGCAAATTTCTCCAGAAAACACCATCTCAGGCTGCCAGAGGGCTGGAATTGATAATCTTAAAGGTCTTTTCCAACCTTAATGATTCCATGATTCTATTCCTCCTGCCAGCAGAGTTATTTTGAATAGAACAGTGGTTATAGATTGGCACCACTCCATTCAGACCCAAATTTGCTTCCATTCCATGGAGCACTGCAGTATTCCAGTGGTGACCTGTCTAATAACTGCTAAGCAACTGCTGCCCTTTGTCAAAAGATTGCCCAAATTGCTCCAGATTTGTGTTAGGTGTGTGCTGCTTCACAGCTTCCTCACCCACCACAGACAAGCTGTGACCCAGGAATTAAAGGGGAGGGCTGGCCAGGAGCAAGTTTTGGCTCCCAGCTTTCCCAGCTTAGATTTCAGTTCCCTAAACCACCTTGTACAAGTCCTATTTCCACCTCTCCTGTCTTCTTCTCATACATGGGAAGAGTGGAACAAGAGTTTCTGTGCAGCTCGCAGTCGTTAAATAAACGCATTTGTTGGATAAAGGCAATATTAAATACAAAGTGTTAATAGTTTTATTAACTGAGAAGCTTCACTACACCCCAGAATGTTTGGCCTTCGGCTTCTCCAGCCAGGAAAGCCCCAGCTGTGAGGATACAGGGAATGTCAAGAGAATCTGGGGACTAAGATGAGCCAAATGTTCTGTTTGAAAGCCTGTGGCTGGCTGCACCTACCAGGGTCCACGTGCTGCTGGAACACAGAGGGAACTCACCTCAACTCTTTGTTCCTCAGGTTGCCTATCCATAAAATGGGGATAAATAGTGGCATGGGAAGCTTGTCTTTTGCAAACTTTAATTTATTAATGCCTGAATAATGCTTTCAGGTCCGATGGAAGATGTTGTGTAATTATAATAAATAGATATTGACTTCAAAGAGTCTCTGTAGATCTGGGCTTTTTGATCCCATTCTAAAACTGTAATTATCCCTATCCCATAGGCTTAAATATAAAATTATATGAGTGCAGATTTTCATCTGTATTCTGCTGGTGCGTGGTTGCACATTTTCCAGAGGAGGTGGTAGGATATGGGCCCTCAGACAATAATAAGTGAGGATGGCTGAGTTTTTACTGAGGAACGTGGAGTTTCTGGGATGAACTGGGGCAGCACTGCCCTCGTTGTGGGGTTGCTGGGAGGCTGTGCTTATCTGGGACAGTGGGCTCCCAGCTCCAAACACTCCTTGGGTGCCCCTCTGGTGCCCCAGTTTGTAAATAATGAATTAATGAGTGGTCCATGTCCTCATCTGGGACAACGAGGCTCTGGATGAGGGTGATCCCATCCCCAGACATCGACCTGCACAACTCAGCACAGTGGCAAACACCACAAAAATCCCTGCAGGTCAGACACTGTGTTCTCAACATTCATTTATTCTTTTAAAATGTTGTCTTTTTGTACTCTTATCAAGCAAAAGAGGCCAAACAGATTTTTCCCTCTACTCATTTTAATAAAATTGGCTTCCAGGCTGCGATGTCGGATGCCAAAATTCAACCTGGAAATGCTGGCAGCCTCATCACTCCAGCGACGCCAGCAGTGGTGTTGCAATTATCAGTTGATCTTCTGTTTAAATACAACCCAGCGTGTGAGCTGAATACAGACAGGTTAGAAAAAAAGCTGTGAAAAAGGGAAAAAAAAATCCCCAACAATTCTAAAACGGGCTTGAGTCATAACATACAAATTGTTTGCTCAGCTAAAATGTGCTAAACCAAAACAAATTAAATGTAGCAGAGAATATGATAGCAGAAGGGTGAAAGTCATTTCAACAAAAGTAAAAAGAATTGGCGTTTCCTTCCAGTCATCTGCATGGCTTTGGTTACCAAGACAGATGGAAAATTGTGTAAAAAAAGGAAGAAATTGCCATCAGAAATTGCAGTCAGATGCTGATATAGTAGAGGGCCACTTTGGGGGTCTTTTCCTTGCCCACTTGCTCCAGCTCTGGAATCCAGAAGTGCTGTGCTGCAGGTTTAGCTGGGCCTGGATGTGCTGAAGAAATCCCAGCTTTCCTGCTGACCCCTCCCTTGAAGCTTGGGCAGCATCTCCCAGTGAGCCACTTCCATGAGAATAACCCAAAAACCACTCCAAAGCATTTCTGAGGGTAAATCAAACAAATAGCCAGTGGTGCAAAATGGTGCAAGGTTCTTGTCTGCTCTTGGGTCAAAATACAGAATATGATTGTGACCTTCCAGTACCTGAAGGAAAACCACAGCAAAGAATGGAGAGGGACTTTTTCCAAGACCTAATAGTGACAGGACAACAGGGAATAGCTTCAAACTGACAGGTGTAGGTGGACTATTAGCAATTTTTTTACTGTGAGGCCTTGGCACAGGTTATCCAGGAAAGCTGTGGCTGCTCTGTCCCTGGAGGTGTTCAGGGCCAGGGTGGGCTTGGAGCACCCTGGGATAGGGGAAGGTGACCATGGCAGGGATTGGAATTAAATGATTTTTAAGGTCCCTTCCAACCCAGGATGTTCTGTGATTCTATCATCTGGATCTGCATCTTGTATTTTATACCACAAAAATGTCTCCTGGATTTTCCTGCTTTCCTTAGGAATGGAAAACACACAATAGATTGAGATGCTCAAAACCCTGAATTGTCCAACGTGCCCTGCTGGACAGTGGCCAGGTGCCAACACCTTTCTGCTGAAGGCAGAATGTTGGGAGCAGTGGGTGGGGAGCCAGAATGGGGCCATTTGAGACACCAGAGGAACGGGATTTCACAAGTCAGAGGAGTGCAGAGAGGGCAGCTGCTTTCACAATATTTAGCACACTTGCTTTCCTGCCACTTCCAGGCCAGATTTCATCAAAAAGAACTGTTAGACAGCTCCCCAAACTGCGATAAGAACCCGTAGCTCTAATATTCCAGTGTTAGCATCTGTTCTTTCTTAGGTTACCCCCTTAAATTTCTTTTTTCCAACTTGAAAACAAATCCAAACAGTCCTAAACTCTAACAAATTACCCAGCAGAGCATATGAGTGGTTACAGGTTTCCAGCTCCACTGGAAACACGCTGCTCTCCAAACGGCGCGAAGAGAATCCAACACTTCAAGCCCAGCTTTCCTGCCAAGACATGTGTCCAAAAAAACCCAGATGCCTTCAGTGTTTTA
The DNA here is from genome assembly GCA_013400495.1 of Nicator chloris. Lineage (NCBI taxonomy): Eukaryota > Metazoa > Chordata > Aves > Passeriformes > Pycnonotidae > Nicator > Nicator chloris. The sequence goes on along the minus strand of WAAE01004290.1, from coordinate 360,433 downwards.
TTACATGCAGCACTGAGCAGTTCAATGGCTCGCAGAGCAGTAGCCAGGAATATTGGGAAATTGCAGATGCAAACACATACACAGGCACAGAAATATGCAGGCCTGTGACTTCAGTGCCGGCGAACATCGGGGTAAGAACTGCTTCCAAGCTGGGATAACGTGGGATAAAAGCAGATTGTTCCTTCACAGGCAAAGTCAGATCTGGTGCAACTTGATACAGCAGAACTTTGGAACTAAGTTAGGGGTGTTTAATAATGCCTACATGGTTTTATACTCTCCGATTCGGGGTCAGAAGAAGGGGTAAAATAAAGTTTGGAATGACCTCTGAGTAACAGTGGAACAGACAAAGGAGCTCTGGGATCATGGGAAGAGGGTTGGATGTGCCCATCAGTGTCCCACGACACATAACAAATTAAAATTTCTTGTACTGGTGGTCAGAAAAGTTTGAGATGCTGGTGGAGATCAGATTAACTCTGGAGCACAAATATGAATTTTACCGCTGCAATTATTTATTCTTTTTCTTCACTTACCTTGCTTTATGTTTGATTCACACTCACAGTTACCAAAATGTGACTTGACAACCACAACCATTCACAGAAGGGCTTAAATGCATGGAAGTTTATATCAAGTTGTTTATATCAGGAAATCCAAAATCTCTGAGACTATTGTAAAAAAGTATTCGTAAAAAGTTTAAAAAACTGAATTAACACGTCATAAACTTAATTGAGCACTTTTTTTAATGTTACACATCCATGTATGAATTTTAGATTTTTTTTTTCAATAATTATTCCCTCCATTTAAAATCTACACATGGAAAAGTATCAAGGGACTCATCCCTTAAGACACTTTATGTTTCTTGGGGATATCAATAAGAAGAACAAACCTCTGCTAGATGGATGTTGAGTTTATGGAAGAATTTAAGAGATTATTAGTATTTAAATGTAAATACTCCAATGGGTGCATTGCTGTGTCTGAAGACAAATATGAAGGAAAAATTGCAGGCTGTTATAAGAAAAAAAATGGATTTTTGATCTCCATCAGGGGGTTACTTCCCAACTCTGGAATCATCTGCAGAGAAGGCTGGCAGGGTAGGAAGGAGAATTTCAGTGACAGCACTGTTGTGTCCAGGGAAGATGGGGATGAGCTCCTGATAAGGCAGGAGCAGGGTGTGGGGTGTGGGGGCCTCATGAGGCTCTGGAGGCTTGGGGACCACTCATCTGATGTTCACACTGTGCTCAGCTCTGGGGTCCCCAACACCAGAAGGTCATGGACGTGTTGGAGCGAGCCCAGAGGAGGCCACGGAGCTGCTCCAGGGCTGGAGCCCCTCTGGAGCCAGGCTGGGAGAGCTGGGGGTGCTCACTTGGAGGAGAGAAAGCTCTAGAGAGACCTCAGAGCTCCTTCCAGCACCTAAAGAGGCTCCAGGAGAGCTGGGAAGTGACTTGGTACAAGGGATGGAGGGACAGGACAGAAAGAATTGCTTCCCACGGCCAGAAGGCAGGAAGAGGTGGGATACTGGGAATAAATCCTTCCCTGTGAGGATGGGGAGAAGCTGTGGCTCCTCTGGATCCCTAGCAGTGTCCAAGGCCAGGCTGGAGGGGGCTCGGAGCAGCTGGCACAGTGGAAGGTGTCCCTGCCCATGGCAGGGGGTGAAACTCGATGGACTTTAAGGTCCCTTCCAACCTAAACCACTCCACGAGTGGACGTGCTGCCAGGGTTGGAAGTTCACAGCGATTTTCCTTGGCAATTTCCTTTTCCCCCCTCTTTCCTTTCACCAGTCCTTTTCTCTCTGTTGCCGTGGCAGTGCGATGTTTGGTGTCCATCCAGCAGGGTGGCACCAGGTTTCTGCAGTGAACTGCTGCCTCGCTGGCCCTGCGTGCTTGGAATGCCGAGGGCTGAGCCTTGGCCACCAGGCTGAGGCATTTGTGACTCCCAGCCTCTCATCACCGGCATTGGCAGGTTAATGGCCTGCAAAGATCTGCGCAAACACTGCAGGAAGATTTGCCAAAAATGTTGGCACATTTTTGTTGGCCCCACAGCCTCGTATTAAGTTCACGGAGCGGGGCCAATTTTGGATGCAAACCTTGGCCTGCGGTGGGAACAAAGGGACTGGGGAACGAGGGTGGTGGCTCCTGAAGAGCTGCTGGGGGCTCTGGTGGCTTGAGTGGCCACAAACCCCCTGGGGAGACACCTGGGATTCCAATTCTGTCCCTGCTGAAAATACAAACCAGAATTCTGTACGCTGCCGTCTCAAGCCCTCTGCTGTGGCCTCTGACTTCTCGGCCAGTTTTGCAGCAGGAATATTTTCCACTTCGCTCCCAGGCGTGGAGAAGCCAAGGGAAAGGCGAAATAGGGAAATAGGAGAGGCATCAGGGGTGCAGGAGCTGCCACGTTGGGTGGTCACCCAGCATCACCCGAGATGCCCAGCTCTGCAGGGAGAGAAACAAAGCTGCCAGCTCCTGCCGTGGGAGCTGCAAGGCTGACCTTTCATCATTTCCCACACCAAACCTTCCACCATGTTTTAGTTTTCAGCAGACAAACGAAAAAGTAAAAGTTAGATAATGGGACGACCGGAAAATACAGCTGATTAAAACAGCCGGAATTCGTGTGCTTCTCTTTTAAAACAGGTGATAGGGAAGATGTGTGCTAATGCCTTTACGAACAATTCGATGGGTGTTAACGTCTTTGAAATGGGTCTAAATGTCTCCACCGACTTCAGGCGGCAGGTTTGCTACAGAACCCCGACAGTTCGGCTCCTGAAAGACAAATGGGTCCGCACTGAGCTCCTGAACTTCGGGATAAAATGCCAGGTCCAAGGGGGATATGGGGTAGGCGGTTCGGGAAGGCTGCACCTTCCTGGGACCTCAGCAATGGGCAAGGGAAGAGGGCAAGATGCGGCCGGGAGTTTGGGATAAAGGAGGCTGCATCCTCCAAAACCGCGAGACAGAAAACCCCGCGGGCGTGTGCCCCAGGGGACTCTTCCTTCACCTAAATAAAGATGCAGGACTCCTCCGTCTCTTCTATGGACACTGGCTTTTCTTAGAGGCATTTTCCATACACAGGATTCCTAGAATTTCAACTATTTTGCCAGACGGGGCTCTCATTATAGGCTAGTTTGGTCCTTTGAGTGAATTAAAGGCTCTCCTCTTACATGTGCAAAAATGTTCTGATGGGTTTCGCCGGTGTTTACTAAAGCCCGCGTACAAGTTCGGAAATTCCAGAGTCAGTGTATGCCATCTCTCCCCAAACCCACAGTAACATCTCTCTCACTGATAGTAGCTACAAGTAAGACTGGAGAAACTGTTCAGTTTTGTTTTGGGGTTTTTTGGGGGATTTTTTTTGGGTTTTTTTCTGTTTGTTTGTTTGTTTGTTTTTGTGTGGGGTTTGTTGTTTTTTGGTGTTGTTTGTTTGTGGGTTTTTTGGTGGTTTTTTTTTTTGTGTGTGTGTGTTTTTTGTTTTGTTTTTTTTTGTGTGTGTGTGGGGGGGGGTGGTGTTTGTTTGGGTTTCTTGGTTTTGTTGGTTTTTTGTTTTTTGTTTTTTTTTTGGTGTGTGTGGGGGGGGGTGTCTGTTTGGGTTTTTGGTTTTGTTGTTTTTTTGGGTTTTTTTTTTTTTTCTAAGAGATTTTACCAGAGCTCTCAAGTGCTGCTCTGCGGTGTCGTCTGGAGGTCAGAGCCCGAGGCAATATTTGGGTTTGCCCTGTGACACAGAATCCCAGAACGGTTTGAGTTGGAAGGCATCTTAAGGAACATCTCATCCCAAGGGCAGGGCCACCTTCTATAGCCCGGCTTGCTCAGAGCTCCATTCCAGCTTGGACGGGAGGGAGGTCTGAGCTCACAATATCTACATTTTCCACACTTTTCTGTGTTCATGTCAACAATCTCTTCAGTGTGACTTGCTCCTTTTACCTATTTCCTGTTGTGAACTTGGCCAAAATGAATTTGAGATATTTCCAGTGGGTTCTGGTATTTAGAGACTCGACACTGAAGCACTTTGTGAAAATCATTTTCCTTTGCAATGTTATTAACACAAAGCTCAAGGCAATGCAAAAACTATCCAGGTATGAAGGGATGCTCCCTTCAAGTTTGATTCAGCAAGAAATCCCTCTGAAAATCATCTTATCAACTATTAGGCAGGAACTGAAAGAAAGCTGTTATAAATATGTTTGGATAACAAGCATGTGTTTATAAATGTATCTGTTAATCTATCTATATAAAAATTTCTCCTTAGGTTGTATATGGGGGAACAGCTGTTTATTTTGAAATTAAATTATATATAAGTTATTAACTATTTAATTTCATCCTGAACTGTCTCTGATGCTGCTGTTGAATGCAAAGCTTTCAATAAATTCACTGAGCTCTGAAAGGAGCTTAAACTGGTACAATTCATCTGTATTACCCATTGCATTCAGAATATGACATTTACCTGGCTTTAAAGACTCTTCTTCAACTTTTAAAAATCTATGTGCTAATCAAGCCTTTTGGTTTTCATAACTTGAAAATTGGTAGAAAGCTGCATGATTCATTTTGAGACTATTTAGTTCTTTGTTTTATTATGTGAGACAGGTCAATGCTTCATTTGCTTGGATTTGAACAGGGTTTTTTTTTAGGAACAGCTTTTTATTTTAGTAAACATTGACAATTTTATTTCTTGAGCTCCTTGAAAAACCACTTCATGTGTACTCATGTAAAGAATGCGTCCTGCAAATGGTTGGCACAATCCTGCATTGATTAGAGACGAAATTGAGATTAAAAGAGAAAGCTGCCAGAGAATTATCTGTAAATAAAAGCACATTTAGCACTGCATTGGTGCTTCTTGGAAAACAATCCCTGTGCTCTTTGTGCTATGCTTCTCTTTTTTTAACAGCACAAACTTCTGCCTTTGTATTGCAATCAGAATTCGAATGTCTTTGCATCTTGTCATCTGGCCTCTGGAGTTGAGAGTGATATAAACGGGATATCGCTGGTAAATGTCACGGATGCTGACGAGATGTCAGCACAGCACAGCTGAGAGCTCTGGAATTCAAATCAAGAGAGGCTGATCCTTATCTCAAATGATGTGTTTGAGATTCCTCGCCCCTTCCCAAATTTGCCGGGGCTCCAGCACGCGAGGCTGAGGCTGCAAGAGGATTTTCCTCTGCTGCAAAGGCTGCAAACTCCTGGAAATTCAGTGCGGTCAGGATGAGAGGCTCTTAATTTAAGCGAAAAGAAAACCAGGCAGGCACTTCCTTGTGAGCTTTGAATTTTATGAGTCGGTACTTCCGAGGGATGTTCCACCTTCTGCACATTTAACCCGAACCCAAACGCACCGATGTGCTGTCCTGGTTTAAAAGTAGGTGGGAAACCGCCTCACAGAAACAGTAAATGCTATTTTAGGATTAAACTTCTTGAATCCCTCAGCTTACTACACAGGTTACAGCAAGATGCTCTACTAATGAATCATCACTGGGCAGCTGCATTTGCATAACGGAGGGAAGATGAGGCACCACACGGTGAGGGCAGCCTCTAATTTATGAACAGGAGACCAGATTCGGGTTTTTTTTACAACATTTTTTTTCCATTTATGTTTTTATATGTCAATGTAAAAATGTTTCCATGGAGACTGTAAAGGTTTTTATTAAAAGGTCGATAATATACCTCCTACATAATAATTTAAGCAACTTGAGTGAAACCTTACGATCTTGTTTTTCGACGTGTTCCAGTTGGCGTTTTTCCCCCATTGTAACCTGTGCCAGAAAAATGCAGAGAAACTGTAAAACCTGGGAATATGGCATTGTAGCAGTACATATATACAGATATAAAAATATTAACGTTTGGAGGTAAAAACAGGGTTAGCACGATAAAAGTGAGCTGGCTGGGTGCTGTGGTTACGTAATACCTGGTGTTAACATGTAGCATGTACTGCTTGTGCTACACCAGCATATTTTGTGATATATAATCCAGTGTTTATCTATATTCAAATTAGAATCTATATTTTTACTCTGTTCTCTGGAGACATATTATTTAAACAATCTCAGTCACAAAAAATAAACGTAAGGACTAAAGCTAAAATAACTGAAGGATTTTTCCCAGTCCTGATTACACTGCACTCTCTGCTGTCTTAATATATCTTTAATTATTACAACTGATCTGAACACAAAGGGGTCGGATTCTCAGCTGCAGGGACTTGGCTTCTCTCCACAGAAATTTCCAGTGGAAGGGGGTTAACTTTCATCAGGAGTAAATCAGAGCCAGGTTCGCATTTCCTGCCCTATCTGGGTCTGCCCTTCGCATTCTGCTGGTGTGAGCCAGAACGTGAACAAACCCCGACCTCTGCTCGGTCAGGATTCGCTCTCTGCTTCCTCCCTGGTGTCTCCTGTTCCCCGACTCTGGGATGAGGAGGCGCAAAAAGCCGCAGACGCCGGCTGTGCATCGGCTCTTCCTGCGGTTTGCAGGCGCAGCTGGGACGGGAGGGGACGGAGCCGAGGGCTGGTGGTGGCAGCCAGAGGGTGAGTGGGGTTTGTGTGCTCTGGGATAATGTTCAGCACACAGAACATCTGCCCCGAGCAAGGACAGCACGGGGCTGGAGCCCGCAGGAACACAGCACCCAGTGCCACTCCAGGGACAGCACCCAGTGCCACTCCAGGGGACAGCACCCAGTGCCACTCCAGGGACAGCACCCAGTGCCACTCCAGGGATAACAAACACCCAGTGCCACTCCAGGGACAGCACCCAGTGCCACTCCAGGGATAACAAACACCCAGTGCCACTCCAGGGACAGCACCCAGTGCCACTCCAGGGATAACAAACACCCAGTGCCACTCCAGGGACAGCACCCAGTGCCACTCCAGGGATAACAAACACCCAGTGCCACTCCAGGGACAGCACCCAGTGCCACTCCAGGGATAACAAACACCCAGTGCCACTCCAGGGACAGCACCCAGTGCCACTCCAGGGATAACAAACACCCAGTGCCACTCCAGGGACAACACCCAGTGCCACTCCAGGGATAACACCCAGTGCCACTCCAGGGATAACACCCAGTGCCACTCCAGGGATAACCAACACCCAGTGCCACTCCAGGGATCACAACCACTCAGTGCCACTTCAGGGACAGCACCCAGTGCAACTCCAGGGATAACCAACATCCAGCACCATTCCAAGGATAACAAACACCCAGTGCCACTCCAGGGATAACAAACCCTCAGTGCCACTGCAAAGATAACACCCAGTGCCATTCCAGGGACAACATCCAGTGTCACTCCAGGGATAATAAACCCTCAGAGCCACTCTAGGGATAACAAACACCCAGTGCCACTCCAAATATAACACCCAGTGCCACTCCAAGGATAACAAACACGCAGTGCCACTCCAGGGATAACACCCAGTGCCACTCCAGGGCTAACACCCAGTGCCACTCCAGGGCTAACACCCAGTGCCACTCCAGGGCTAACACCCAGTGCCACTCCAGGGCTAACACCCAGTGCCACTCCAGGGCTAACACCCAGTGCCACTCCAGGGCTAACACCCAGTGCCACTCCAGGGCTAACACCCAGTGCCACTCCAGGGCTAACACCCAGTGCCACTCCAGGGCTAACACCCAGTGCCACTCCAGGGCTAACACCCAGTGCCACTCCAGGGCTAACACCCAGTGCCACTCCAGGGCTAACACCCAGTGCCACTCCAGGGCTAACACCCAGTGCCACTCCAGGGCTAACACCCAGTGCCACTCCAGGGCTAACACCCAGTGCCACTCCAGGGCTAACACCCAGTGCCACTCCAGGGCTAACACCCAGTGCCACTCCAGGGCTAACACCCAGTGCCACTCCAGGGCTAACACCCAGTGCCACTCCAGGGCTAACACCCAGTGCCACTCCAGGGCTAACACCCAGTGCCACTCCAGGGATCACAACCACTCAGTGCCACTCCAGGGACAGCACCCAGTGCAACTCCAGGGATAACCAACATCCAGCACCATTCCAAGGATAACAAACACCCAGTGCCACTCCAGGGATAACAAACCCTCAGTGCCACTGCAAAGATAACACCCAGTGCCATTCCAGGGACAACATCCAGTGTCACTCCAGGGATAATAAACCCTCAGAGCCACTCTAAGGATAACAAACACCCAGTGCCACTCCAGGGACAACAAACACCCGCTGCCACTCCGGGGATAACAAACCCACTTCACCTTCCTGAAAGGCAACTGTGCAAGCACAGGAAACTTTCCAGCATTTGCATAACCTTAATCTTGTGGTGAACATTTGCAGATTCTCCACTCTTGCTTTCAGCAGCCAAGCCGCTAACGCAAGGCCTTTTAACTGTGTGCTTTTTGATTAACCAGTGGTATCTGGGAATAATAATTGGTCATGGCCATCCATCCTACGGGGTTGATTAACTGGGAATAAGCTGCACATTTTTTCTTTCTTTTTTTTTTTTTCTCTTTTTCTTTTTTTTTTTTTCTCTTTTTCTTTTTTTTTTTTTTTCTCCAACTGTAAAGCTTTTCTGTGGTAATTCTACCATTCATCAGGATGGAGAAATTGGCTCCAAACCAAGTACATCTGCCAAAGCCATTATTTCCATCATCACACTCTGCATCAGTCTGCAGTGCAGCCTTGTAGGAAGACAATGTTCTGTCCCCTTGTGGTTCTTAAGTTATGGGTAAGGAGCTTACATATATTAAAAGGAGGGTCTTCACTTAGTCTCTTAATCTTTATGAGCACTAATAATAGTCAACTTCATTTCCAAAATTTAGAAACACTTGCTTTCAACATAGAAGGGTTGCTCAGGCTGGAAGATAAGTCTCAGTGCAATGAGATTAGGAGCTCCATGGTTTTGTCAAATATCTCCATATTTTAGATTTTTAAAAAGGGGCCTCTGTAGCTTTAACACATAGGCTCTTCCTCCTATACTTACATTCTGTATCTTTAAGAGGATAATTGCAGAATTGAAATTTGAGAGTGTTATCTTAATAACCAATTACTCAAATAACTTTGAAATTGGCTTAAATTGGCTCGTCATGCTACATTTACCTGAATCTTTTTATGGGAAAGTTAGGAACAAAAAAAAAAGGAAAAAAAAAAAAGGAAAAAAAAAAAAAAAAAAAAAAAAAAAAAACCTTGGCAGCCTGATTTGTTTAGCATTGCTGGAGGTTCCTGTTTGCAGCAGGGAGAGTGGCCCAGGGTAACCCCGGCAGGGACCCCCTGCCCAGTCACCTCCGGTACGGAGCAGGAACGCGGCGGGAGGCAGGGATGGCCCGACCCTCTGACTGCTCACCCCCAGGGCCTGCCCAAACACTGCCTGTGACTGCAAACAGAGAGAGACTGAGCGATTCGGGAATGGGAATGGGAATGGAGGATGGATATGGCTGGAGAAATCCGCCACCTCGTAACCGCGCGCTTGCGGCTCGCCAGCCGAGGGTTTGGACAGGAGCAAAGGGAGGTATTTTACAGCTCTGTTTGTATTTATCAAAAATAGTGAAAATCAAGATAATCTGCCTTAAAGAATTATTCACGTGTTTATCGACATGGTTGGATAATATAGATGTGTTTAGCAATATGAGGGTCTGTGGTGGAATCTGTGGCAGACCCTGCATTACACACTTGAGTCCCTTCATCGTTTCCTGATACCAAATAAATAAAGTGGTAAAATTTCAAATGCCTTCACTGAGCACAGTTCAGACAATTGAATTTCACAAAAATCTTAGATCTGAAGAGAACTCATTGCCTCTGTGAGCAGGATCTCCAGTTGACATTGACTTTCCAGACAGTCTCATAGCTCAAAACTCACCATTTGCCAGTTCAGGTTCATTGTTTTATTCTGGAATACCCCAGTGTTTCCCCCAGCCCTTGGATCCAAGATCCTTTTGCTCTGTAGCCAACATAAGGGACATTGCTGATCCTTAATGGATCGTGTCTGGAAAGTGATGGATCTGCCGGCAAAGCCAAAAATCATTCTGAATCCTCTTTTGTTTTCTGCCCCAGAAAAATTTCAGACAAAGAAGGTCCACATGGAAAGAACCAAAATTTGCAAAGCTAGTCTGATTTAGGAGCAGTGGGAATAACAAATAAAGTGCTACATGTTGTGTTCTCTCTCAGACAAGCAGAGATTTACTCCAGACACCAAGGGAGAGTTTCTGGGATTGAAGGGAGCCCACTGGACCTCCTGAATTCCTGGTATCTCTTGTCCCACTGTGCTGCCCACAGAGTGCTAGGAAACATCACAAACTCTGAGGTTTTGGCATTTCACTTGATTTTTTTTTTTTTTAATGATAAAATCTTCCAGGTTAGAATATTTTTCCTCTCCTAATAAAGGCTATTCCATTAAATTGAAGCCGATGTTTTTCTATTAGATTATTCTGAATATTTGACCTTTGGATAATCCTAAAGTGCAACAACATTTCCCTGCAGTGCTGGTTTTATTGAGCATCTCAAAATGGAGATGGTTCAGAATCAGTGTGAAGTTTGAGTTCTGTGATAATAAGGCCTCATTTTCCTGAATGATTTGACAAGGAGGAAAAAGAGGCAGCTCTAAATAACCCTAATCCCATTCCTAATGATTTCAATCATATTTGTCCTCCAGCTAAACAAGTAGTTTAAGGCTACTCCTAGTCCAGCCCTCTCAGTAGAATATCCAGATTTTCTTTCAACGCCTGGGAATACCCAGGGATGCAACCAGATCATTAACTGCTTCTTTTACAAAACATTATCTATTCTTACTAACAGACCCAGACTCTGCCCGGGTTAGGTGAAATGCCCAAAGCAAGAGCTGGGATTGTTTTCCTTTGATTCCCAACCTGTGTGAATATAACCATGGGAATATATCTCTGAGCCTTTTTATTTTCCCCAACATCTTTTTCTAAACCTTTCCTCCACCTCTTTCATAATTATCTATAAATAAACTTTTAAAAATCATTCAACTACCGGATTAAAATTCAGTTTGGGGTTGGTAGGGACTTTAAAGCTCATCCAATTCCACCCCTGCCATGAGCAGGGGCATCTTCCACTATCCCAGGTTCCTCCAAGCCCCTTCCAACCTGGCCTTGGACACTTCCAGGGAAATTATGGCTCATGTTGAGCTGATTCTCATTCCACTTCAGTTCTCTAAGTCCAAGAAGATAAATTACTAAATTCACCTTTTGTCCAACCCATAATTTTTATTTTAGCTTTGGTCATTTCAAATACACCAACCTAAAAGTCAATATTTTCGCATCAAAACTATGTAAACACACATTGTGTCATTACAAGGGTAAAGAAAATCTTGCAATAAAGTTCATTAAATATCCCTAAATCCAGCCACAAACTGAGCCAGCCAACTTCCTACCCTTTGGAATCCTACCCCCAGCCCACTCTGAAGCATAGACATGGAATTGTCTCTCAAAATTGAGCATAATATTCATATTTCCTGCTGGTGATCCTTCATCCTCATTCAACAAGAAAATGGCATTTTTAACCTATGGCCATCTCAGATTCCTTTCCCTGGTTCTTCTGGCCCCATCTCCACCTTTTACAGACACACACACTCACTTTACAGGCTCTTCTGGCTCCTCATGCTCCCTTTCTTTTTTGCTTCTGCTGCTTCTCAGAAGCCATTGGAGAAGAGGGTGGGATTTTGAGAGGGAAATTTTTTTGGCTTTGAAAAACACACACTTCTCTAATGATTCTCTGAAGTGCCAAATGGCTCAGGGATGGAGAAAGAATGCACTTTTTCTGAACTTTTTTTTTTTTTTTGGTTGTTTTAAATGGAAAGCAGGTTTTAGATGGTATCCCTAATGGAAGAGGAGAAATCTGAGAATTCTGCAGGCATTTAAGGACATATGTATAGGATTTAGGTGAGTATAAATTCAAGTGCATAAATGATAAATGAAACACCAGCCGCAGAGGATTATTTATTTCTGTCTGTGGACAATTCTACTCTGACTTTTTGTTGAGACCCTGGTCCTGTAGCTGCACGTTGTGTCAGGTCTGAGAGAGATGTGAAGCCGCAGTCATGTGGCCTGGGGAGGAAAATGTTTTCCTTGTAGCTCCTGCCCCAGATTGGATTTTCTCCAGGAAATCCTGCTCTGGAGCAGGAGCCAGCTCAGCTCCACGCAGATAACACATTCATAGCAGCTCATCAGGTCTCATCATCTGTAACACGAGGAGCTAAATTCCTGCTGGAAACACTGAATCCAATAACGGCGGGCAGAACCTCGGGACAACCCATGTGTTTTCAGAAATTCGCTTTTAACCAGGAACACACATAACACGAGCTCAAATCAGAAATGCTTCCATGGGAATTCATCAGCCACTGGCTACACAGATGCTTTCCCTCAGCAGAAATGCTCCTGGAAGCCAGTTGGACATGGGTCAGACAGCAGCTTCGTGTAGTTGCATCTTTCTGCCCAGCCTGTTTGACAATGATGACAAAAAGAAGAGCTTTCATCGTCATCCAAGGTCTCAGGCTCCTGAGATCCCATCTCAGCTGGCCTTGCTCAGCCCTCAAAGTCCTCCTAAGCTGCTCACTGAAAGTGAGGAATTGCTAGAGCAGCCCACATGCACCTTTGACTCATGGTACAGATTAAAAAAATCCCAAGCCTTGATCAGAACTGCAGCACAGCAAAAATGTTTGTTGGAAACATATGCAGGAGACAGCACCATTCCCAAATTTCTGCCAGCCAGCCTGGGTGTGTCCAGGCCTGTTTCTCCACGAGATGGGTGTCTCCTCCAGCCAAGGCCCCGACGACACGATTATGGCGCAGTTTGAGTTAAAGAAAATTGATGAAATCTCTTCTCCACATAAAAGGAGTCCATACCCCATTTAGCAGTGCAATTTGCCTACCCACTGTCACTCACATAAATCTCCTTTATTAACTGGCTAATCTTCCTTCCTTCCCTCTTTTTCCTCCACTCAGACTTTCTTTAACTCTCTTTATTTTAAGAATAAAGTACCAACCACAGACCCCCACCTCATTCTTTCTGCTCTCCCTAGCTGCAATAACAATGGTCCTTCAAGAGGGACAGGGCATTTTTCAAAGAGGTTTTTTTTCACCTTACTCAACCATCCACTGGACAATTCTGCTGCCAGGTGTGGGCTGGTCCTCCACACCATGAGAAAGATTTGCTCTTGCAATATTCCCCATCCAGTTAGATACAGGAAACACTGGATATCATAATTTTTTTTTTTCCTCAGGACTTTCTGTTCCAGCTTTCCAGACCCAAGGGGCTCTGGGAGCTGAGGCTGGACAAGCACCTGAACTGCTGGGTTTTGTTCAAGTTGCTGCCACCTCTGTGCCCATGGTGGCTTGGCCTCCTCTGCCCCAGCCACCTGCACTGTTGTCACCTGCCTTCCACTGCCTCCGTGGGTGTAAATGAGTCTCCCTGCACTGCTGTGGAAAAGAGAAGTAAAGGGTTAAAAGAAACCTTATAAGGCAGCCTGGAAGAAGTACAAGGCATACAAGTCTTATGTAAATGTGCAATAAAAATGAGGAAAGGGAAAAAAAAATAATAACTTGAAGATGAGGGTGCTGTTTTTATTCCCAGTGTGGGCTAATAATTAGGGTGAGAATGTCATGCAATGAATTTAAAGCATCTCGTATTTGCTGTAGCCTTTGTTACTGTTTTTACCTCCTATTGGATTAACTTCCCTTCTAACCAATACAATATTTTTCAGCAATAAAGCATTCACTCAATATTCCTTTTCATAAAACCCTCCATGGCTGTAAGAAAACATAATTGGATGTGCACTATACAGCTTGAGCTTCATAAACATTAAGTCCAACAACATGTTATAAATAATAGTGATACAGAAGATTAGCTCTATTAACCTCCTAACTGAGCTGGAAGCATTAGCCTCTTCCAGAACTACCGCTCTGCAATTCCGCGCAAAACCCGGGGTCTGCCTTTAATTTCAGCCCTTGCTGCCGTTCCCACATCTGCCTTACAGACCTTCCATGCTCCTGGTCCTCGCCAGGTCAAAATGCACAGTGGCAGATTGGCATATTGAGCTATTAATACACCGCTCGATGCGTTACAGATGTTGCAGAAATGAACGGCGCTCTATCACCGCGCCTTGACACGGGGGCCCCAGGGGCGGGAGCCTGAGACCCAGATCTGTCTACAACCTGCCTACTCCGGCAAAAAAAAAAAAAAAGAGGGGAAAAAAAAAAGCAAAGGAGAGTTGCCCCTTATTGCGGAATCGCATTCCAGCTTGCAGAGTCAATTTTTCAGATGTTCTGGCTTTCCTGTTCCTTGTTCCTTCACTCAGACCTCATCTGGCCGCGGTGAAAAATGATGTGACGCAGTTTTTTATTCTGCACTTGACACCCTTATGGAAGGCAACGTGGCTCATTGATTCCAAACTCCTCAAAGGTCAAGGCACTAGGAACAAAGATTTTTTGGAAGCAGCCCAGGAAAAACTTTAAACTCGGACCCTGTGTACCCAGAAAAAACAGAACTGTTAATTGTTACCCCTTCTGTCGCTATTAAGCCTCGTATGAACACTGAACATATGTTCCCTGATCATGTACTTTTATATTAAAATGTTATTGAGTCACCAGGTGAAGTGTGTATTAAGTGCACAGCTGAAAATAGACAGTAGGTTTAAATCTTGACAGCAAACAGCTGTAGGATTTCGAAAACTTAATTCAAATAATGTAATCAATAGGTTATGCCACAATTTCAAGTTTCCCCAAGCACTTTTATACGAAAAAGTATATTAATTCATCGGAGATTAGTTCAGCTAAAAGATAGATTTTTCTCTGTCACCTCTAAAACACAGATAAAAAAAAAGAATTTGAGATGTTTTAAGAAGTGCAAACCATATTTTTCTGGTTTAGCATACCACAAAATGATGTGCCTTCTTTTTTCCCCTCTCTCTCACTCTGATGCAGATTAATAATGATTACTCACTCCACTATTTACTCATTTTGCAGCCAAAAAAGTCTGGAAATGCTAATATGTGAATTGTGTTCTCATTTTATCATAAAAATTGGAGAATGGGTCATATCCAAACAAAAGACAGCGTAAGGAGGGGACTTGAGTTTTTTCAGATGCACGTGAAACCTGCCACGGTAATGGAATCTACAATGGAATTAAGCCATGGAAAATGAACAGGAATATTTGCTTTTGAACCATTGGTTGAGTTCTTCCAGATGATGCTTTGTAGGATGTTGGGTCTTCATAGAATCATGGAATGGTTTGGGTTGGAAGGGACTTTAAATCTCATCCAGTCCATGGCAGGGACACCTTCCACTATCCCAGGCTGCTCCAAACCCCATCCAACCTGGCCTTGGACCCTTCCAGGGAAGTGCTTCCTCTCACTGCTATCAAAGCCATTGTCCATTTGTGTGTCTTTAGAGCAACTCTGAGGCCAATCCTCACATTTTTGTGGCCACCAGGCTGCAAATGCCATCCCAGCCCTCGTGTTGGGTGGAGAAGAAATCTTATGGTCCTTTCCATGGTCAGGATCCTCTGCAGGGAGGGAATTATTTCCTGGCTAATGCCCATCTGCCACACGGGGTTATGTGACATGGGAAACACCCGTTATCAGAAGGGTCTACACGTATTTTACATAAATTAATATCTCCATTTAACATACATTAAATTGGTTTGAATTAAAAGTTCACAACTCTGTGGTGCAGCATTGTCTGAACACAGGAGCTCCCAGCCCCTCTGGCAGCAGAAACTCTTGAAAAATATAATTTCTTACAAAAACCAGTGGTGCAAGAGGAAAATCTCAGCTCTCACCTATGGCAGGGACTCTGTTGTTTTTCTTTTCCTCTTTTTTCACCTGGATAATCTATTTGGCTACTTCTGGTAGCATTAATAGATGGACACATAATTTTGGGTCTCTAATTAAGTGAATTTTCCAAGGTAATCATGCTTGTTCTCCTTCTCTCCTCGACTTTTCATTATTTCATAGCAAGGTCTTTAACAGTGCAGACCTGTGCCATAAGGAAAAATAGTCTCCCTAAGGAGACAGGAGTCAGGAATCCCAAAGTCCTACTGAAACGTGTTTATATTCATTCTTTCCTTTCATTATGGAGAATTGCTCCAAATTTAACTGAACCAAACCTAAAGATTGTACTGACATTTTAACAGGAAAATTATTCAAACCTCCAGGACTTTGTTTTAAGAAAGGATTTTTTACACAATTTAGGTTTGACCCAGTCTTCAGCAGGTCTTTTGTTTGATTTTATAGGTTATATTAACATTTTAATGATTTTATTTCTATGTATTTATGGCAAGTATTTTCATAGGGAACTCAGGGAAGCGTCTCACAAGATTTAGAACTTAAATTCAGTGTGTGTAGTTCCTAAAAAGAGTCTTCCCAAATTATCTTCAGTTTGTGTGGGTCCTGTTGAATACATACAGAAAAATCCATATTTCTCTGTGCAAAATGTGTAACATCAGACTTTAACCCAAAGGGTTTTTTTCATATACAGAAATCTATTAAACTGAGGTGTTTCCTGTTATTTTCCTTAAAAAATAACCCACCTATAATCTATTCCTGAATTGTAGAGAACACAGATTTCCATGTACTTGAGGTCTAACTCCACCTATTTCCTTGGTGTGATGTTAGCAGGGAGTTAAACCCCCTGGCTGGATTTTCTGGGATAAATGTAGAGCCCCATGGAGGAGAAAAGTTGAAAGCCCATCTTTAACACCTGCCCCAGGCACAGAGAGGACTCCAGATTCCACCAGGTAGAACTGATGGCTCTTGAAAAGGACAGCACTCCGTGTTCCTGTAGAACAGCCCTCCCTGTCCCTGGGGAATTTCTCCACACATGGCAGGTCAATCAGACAGAGAAAACTCTGCTCATTAATTATCATCTGGTGGGTCCTCATTACCAGATTACCTTTATTCTGCAAGCCAGGCCAGTGCAGGGAACGGACTTTTCCCCCCTCTCTGTGCTTTGAATGATGATTTGTTGACTCTCTTTGACACCTGCAGGCGTGGAGGAGGTGGAAAGGCTCTGTCACCTCCAGGCTTTTTGCTCATGGGCAGGAGTCTGTTGTGGGGAGGCCCAAATTCTCTGCACTCAGGAAAGGGAAATGGATGACAGGGAATTGCAGCCTTGCATATTGCCAGTGCTGTGCTGCATGGAGGGAAAACTCCATCCATCCAAATCCCAAAAAGGCCCTGCCAAATCCCATTTGAAGATGCTGCAGGGATGGGAATTGGCCCCTCATTAGAGATGCTGAGATTTCTCTCTTTAGGAGGGCATTCTTCCAGCCTGTGGAATTTCATGGGAGATGAACAGGTAAACCCTGCCAAAAAAAAATTCTACCGTGTGGGCAAATGCAACAAACTGTACCAAAAGTTGTTCTCAGTATGCCAAAAACTTTCTGCTCAGTGCCAAAGAGTTGCAATTTTAACATCTCTTGTATTTTTAGTACTGCACTGAATTAGCTGACAAATCAAATAAAATATACAAGATGTATTGCTCAATAGTACCCACTAATCAGTATTTATTAAATACATATATACAGGTAGGAATAGCTAAATTGGAGCAGTGGGCTAATTTTCATTATTATATTTATTTGATGCTACATAATAAAGTAACAGGTCTTTCTGAGATACAATTGTTAGAACTTCATACATTTTAAAATTTAAAAAAAATTAATAATCTAGAAATCTCAGAAAGAAATTAAATGTAACAATTCTAATGTCAGAGGCTGTTTGGTTTTTTGTCCTTAATATGTCCCCTGGGATTTATATGGAATTATGGAATGGTTTGGGTGGGAAGGGACCTTAAAAATCATCCAGTGCCACCCCTGCCATGGCAGGGACACCTCCCACTGTCCCAGGCTGCTCCCAGCCGCAATGTCCAACCTGGCCTTGGGCACTGCCAGGGAGCCAGGGGCAGCCACAGCTGCTCTGGGCACCCTGTGCCTCCCCACCATCATAGGGAACAATTTTATCCATAACTTTATCCTAAATTTCTCTTCTTTTATTTGCATTGGTCCGTGTTTTTCCTTCTGGGAGTCCATGTAACATAGATTCCCATTTCCAGAACAGGCAGTTCTAAAAGGGCTGGGATTGCAGAAGGAATTGGGAGCAGTTTGGGAACATCATTTCAGAGGTACCATAGAGCAGTTCTTAATTTTAAAATAACTTCAAAATAGTTATTTGGAAAGCAGCAGCATAAAAGCAGGTAACCAATAGGCACATGAGCCCTCTGGGGCATCACTGTATTGAACAAGGACAAAATCTGATTTGGAGACAGGCAACAAAACCCTCTTGCAGCACGAAACCACTCATTGAAAGGCATGATCCTAAGTTTGGTGTTTTATCTCTAAAGAAAATCAAGCCTAGGGAGGTTTATAAAAGGAACAGGCAACATCAGACCCAAAAGGTTGGTCTGGAAAGAGGGAATTCTGCCTCCAGCTTTTCTCCTGGACCTGCAGGAATGGCTCTGAATGACATCTGAGCTGCCTTGATGAGAATTTGGGCATCTCATGGAGTTTTGAATGTCAGGACAAGCTACTTAAAACTCCATTTAGAACTTAAAACAGAGAGATTGATTTTCTGATGAAGCCCATGGGGATGTTTTAACTCCACCAAGTTAAATGAAAAGGAAATAAATTCGGCGGAAATTAATTTGAGAAGGAATCTTTGCCTTTTTCCGGGTTTGTTTTACATTTTCCTTTATTTTCCGTGGTCCTTTTGCAAACAACAATCCCACCCTGTGCATAGCAGCTCTGAGCTGTCTCCCACAGCTGGATGCAGTGGAGGAGATGCAGCAGGACCTTGCAAGCACCTCACATCCCTTGTCCCACAGCTATGATATTGCAAATGTCTATGGATGTACCCTCTTCCTCACAGCTCCCATAATGCCAGCCATCAGCTGGGGCAGGAGATTAAATCAGGAGAAAGGAAAAAAAGAGGAATAAAAACAGCAGACCTGGGAATATACACATTAAGCATTCTATTGTGCTTGCCCCAAAATGATATTCTTGGGAATTTACGCAACATTTTATTACTTGCTGTATTTAAAAATATATACTTCATCCAACTCTTCTTTCCACAGTGGTGCTGCTAAACTTTTAGCATATTTTATGTGTTCAAATAAACTCCAGAGCCTGGCTTGCAATGTTAAAGCAAAGGCAGCAATTTATCAGCAGAATTCGATTTCACACTCGTGGTCTCTACCCAGAGCCTAACATTGCTCTCTTTGCTCCTTATAAACCTTAGAACTTTTCCAATGAGCACAGAAATCTTGTTTCTAAGACTAAGGCTAAGACTTAAACTGAGGTGGAGTATCAGAAGTAGCCATGAGAGCAAGAGTTCAGGTCCTGAAGGCATGACTAAACCTAAGAATTTCTAACAGGAATGGTTAAAAAGCGTGTAACTGTCCCTGGTTCAGGCCACAGAGGCAGAGGGGTGAGCATTTTGGCAGCCTGGTGTCTCCACAAGCTGCCTCAAACTCCAGCTCCACCATCCACAACCTCTATAGCAACAATTTTCATAGGACCGCTCCTCCAACAGAAATGTTAAGGTTGGAGAGGTGTTGTCTCAATTTTCTTTAAGAATTTGCTGTCGATGAGCATTTCAAAATGTTCTTTAAAAACTCAGGGAAAAGACATCTTCTGCCTGCCGTGGTCACTTGGCTGGTTTGGACTACTCAGCCACTCCATGGGATTGTGGTTTTTTCCCAGAAACATGGTAAAATCCTGCCTTTCTGGGGGATTTCTGCTTGCAGTGATGCTTTGCTCTTCCTGTGCCTGGGAAAAAGGGACCCTGCGGTCTCTGCTGGAGCCCCGACCTGGCGTCACACCAGGCACACTCACGTCTTCTGCAGGCACAGCCACAGCCCAAACGCTCTGAGCCAAGCCAGAATAGTTCAACTTGTCACCATCTCCGGGTTAGAAAAGTGAATTTAATCTTGGGCTGTCAGCTCAAACTTTCCCCGCAATTTCATGGAACAGCCTTATTTTCCCATAGGAAAAAAGCTATGGGCTTCTAGCAAACCTTGGTAAGGAGTTGTTTTGTTTGCTTTTGCGAGACTATTAACAAACCAAACTATGCAGGCTTGTCTTTAATTGGGAAACTTTTCCTATCATGCATTTTCCCGCTCCAGAGAAACGAGGCCACCAAATGTGAAATGTGAGGGATTGTAGGACTTGTCCTCTGGATGCTGTTCGACTCTCCATCAGTTTTAAACCAACTGCCACTGTGGCTGCACATTGCCACAAGCCCTGTGGAAAACCCCCAGGCATGGAGAAAATTTCAGCTTGGTGTTTTGTCCATGCCAGTGACAGGACGGGTTATCAACTGAAGGGGACAAGAAAGAGCAAGAGGGAAAATGATCTGGTTGTCCCTCATCACACAACTCCTAGAGCCAGGGCCTGTGGTTAGACCCAGAACAAACAAACAGCTGCTAAAGGTTGAGAAAACAAAGCCTAAAACCGCACGTGGGACTTTTTCCCCTCTTGCATAGACTGGGTGGATGGAAGGGTTGCTCCAGCCATTTGTCTGGATTCAGTGGGACCGTGCTGGGGCATGGGAGGGGGAGAAAAACACCCTGAAAAGCATCCTGAAAACACAGCAAAGGCATTTCTGTGCACGTCAGGCTGCTTGGAAGGCAGGACTGCTCCTGGCACTGCGTTAACCCAGGCTCGGCAGAGGAGGTACCAGCTGCTCGTGGAATGGTTTGAGTTGGAAGGGACCTTGAATGCACATCTTGTCCAGCCCTCCTGCCCTGAGCAGGGACATGTCTGAGATCAGGTCAAGTTGGCAGAGGGAGCCTTCTGTGGGTTTCTCCTGTGTTTTTTATGTGAAGAGGCATGCGAACAACTCTGAGCACAAACTCTTCCCGTGGTCCACGGGTGGCTGTCCCTCCTTCAGGGCCAGGGTCAGTGTTGGTACTGCTGGGAACCAAAACTTCACCCTATGGTTGAGTGGGCAGGGTGGCATTTGGTTGACTTGTTGACCTTGAAGGTCTTTTCTGACCTCTCCTATGAGGAAAGGCTGGGAGAATTGGGATTGTTCAGCCTGGAGAAGCTTCAGGGTGACCTAATTGTGACCTTCCAGTACCTGAAGGGAGCTACAAGGAAGATGGAGAGAGATGTTTTACAAGGGCCTGGAGTGACAGGACAAGGGACCAGGGTTAGATGGGATCTTGGGAAGAAATTCTTCCCTGTGAGGGTGGGGTGCCCAGAGAAGCTGTGGCTGCCCCTGGATCCCTGGCAGCATCCGAGGCCAGATTGGATGGGGCTTGAGGCAACCTGGGGTAATGGAAGGTGTCCCATGGCAGGGATTTGAAACTGGATAATCTTTCAGGTCCCTTCCAAGCCAGGACATGTCATGATTCTGTGATTCCATGGTTCTGAGTGGAGCCAGGGCTGACACGGCTTCCTTGGCTCCTGCCCTCTGTTCTGATGGCTCTGGGTACAGAGGGAACAAACACAGTGGGAATTGCCAACCCCAGGCTCGTGCTGCTGTGCAGGAAGGAAGGTGTTATTCCACAAATATTCATGTTATCTTGCTCTAAAAGATATTTTGTTCTTAATAGTGCATGTTATCACCATGGAAATAGGCAGGCAAAGACAAAAATATGCTTTTCCAGGAGTTTTAGGGAATTCCATGTGATATGCTGCTATCTGCTATGGCAGACAGAAGATTTTACAACCTCCTGAAGGAAGTAGTGGACTTTTATTTTGTACAGCCCATGAGAGCAGCTGGAGCAGGAAAATGAAGATTCCTTTTGGGGGGAACTTCCTACAGATGCTTTGGAAAAGTGGCATAACAAATATATGATTTTACCAGGACAAACCCAACTCCTCCCATTAGAATGCTTTGAGAGATGGGCAGAAAAGTGATTGTCCAGTCCAGCCTCACAGGAACATCTGTGACCAAACTGTGTTTTGGTGTTTCAATTTTCAGTTAACTGCAGAAACCTTCATTTTTAGCCCCGCTGACACAATTTCAGCACTTTAAACTATAATTTTGTGCTGTGTAGCTACTGCTATACAGCCAGATTTCCTTCCAGAGTGGGCCACAAAGTCACTAAAGGGCTGACTTTAATTAAGAGCAAGTTCAGAAATACAATTATATATGAAGGTACATGGAAGCCAGAGAGCAAAGATGCAGAAAGTTCAAGGCCCACGAGCTGGTGCTGGGAGATGAGCAGCAGCTTGCTGCAGGCAGGTATTAGTTTTCATGAAAGTGCTGGAGAAATCCCTGAGGCTGTCAGGGTGCTTGTGCTGGGAAGGAGCTGAAGTTACAGTAGGAGAAAAACTTCTGATATGGAATTTCCAACCACATCAGGCTGGTGCCCTGGTATGTTTTTCCAAACTGGGTACCAAATCTCCCTACCTAAATGGCTTAATTGTTTTCCCAGGGAAAGTAACAGAAGGTAATCAGTACCTCCAACTGCACACACCTTATGTTATCTTTATTAAAACAAGCCACAGAATTACCTGCATTGTATGCCTGGAAAGATTTTTTGACAGATCCAGAGATGAGCATGTGTTAAAATAATCATCTAGAAAAAAATAAAGCTCAGAATATCAGAAACGTCAGTTGCTTTGTGAATTATTGCTTCTAGGCAATACCAAGAAAAATACAGTCCAGAAAACTTCTCAGCGTCGAAAACGAAACCCAAAGAAATCATTAAAAAACAGCCACATGGATGATGAACAGAATTAACCATCGGGAAACCTTGATGTTTAGCCACATCAGGGCTCATATTTTCCCCTGTGCAGATGTTAGGATGAGGGTGTCAACAGTTTGATCCCTTTGTCCCCGCGCTGAGAACGGCGGCAGCTCCGCGGATCGCTGACGCGCTCGGAGGGCGCGGGCCCAGCTGCAGTGCACATGAGTTCAAGCTCCTGCCCGGGCCTCATGTTTCAGCATGACCTCAGTTTCCTGTGCTGAATGGGAACCAACGCGAGCGAGCACTTGTAAAACTGTTTTTGAAGAGTGAAGTTATGAAGAGGTGCTGCAGTGTCAAACATCTGTTCCATCCATTACGCTCGAATAGCGGCGCTGACTGTACAGTAGGGCAAGAGCCGTCAATAAATTAAAATCCTCTCATGGACACACTCTCCTGGCTCTCTCGAGCTGCCTGGCTCTTGTGCCAGTTTGAACCATGAAAGAAAGAAGCTAAATAAGAGAACGGGACTGTTGTTTGGTAATTAGGGGTTTCTTACGGTTGTTTTTAGGGCAAGCAACTTGTGGGCTCACTGGTCAATTAATATTTGTAAGCACTCACAGCCCAAACTCAAATTTCAACCTATATTAAAAAATAATTTTGCTTCTCTTGTAATTTTAGCTTTAAGTAATAGTGGGAGAAAATAACAAACATGTTTTTTTGAAAACAGTACTGGTCACAGATGGATAAGTACTGAAATTCTATATTTGTGATTTCTGGAACCCAATACAGTTAATTACATTAAGATATGTCCTGTAACTGCACCACGCATCTCTTGTCAAATTTGGCATGTACGTTAATTACCTCAGGAAAAATACATGTTGGCTTAATGGGGTAGCTGCTTGTTGTGATAAAATATAAATTGTGTTCCAGACAAGATACATTGTGCAAAATAAGCAAAATCTTAAAAGCAGAGATCTATTTATAGCCAGGAGGGGATGGGGGTCTGGGAACTAAAATATCAACCCAGGCAGTCTGAGAAAATGTTCCGAGGCTGCAAAGTTGTTCACCTCGGGGTTATTGTTCAGGTCTTGCTGGGATTAGTCATGTTCATCAGAAGCTGTTACCACCAAAGGGATCTGCTGTGGTCAGCATGGAATGGGTTGCAGGGATGTGACCCCTACCCAAAATCCTGGTGACAATGGGAGTGCGTGGTCCTTCCCACCCTGAAAATCCTCCCTCAGTCCCTCTTTCCCCAGTCCCTCTTCAGGAAACGTGAATCCAAACATGGATCCAAAGAAAACCTTTGGTCCACTGACTCACGTGCTGGTACCATCACACAACCTGGTTTGAGTCCTCTGCCTTTCTCTCAGCTATGGATGTAGGGAAAAAAGAAATATGAATGTGAGAATGAAAAATGTGTAGGAACAGATCAAAACACCACCCAGCAGTTTAAAGAGAAAAATTGAGGCACTGCTGGTCCTTGTTGGGAATGGTTTTGGGAAGGAAAAATGAAGTTTTGAGCTTGAAGGACATCAGGATGAATGACCAGAACATTCCTATGAGCCAAACTGAATGTTGTCCAAGATGTTTTTACGTCCCAGATGTGTTGTATCATTCGTACCCACTTCCTAATTACCTCAGCTTTAATGACATGCTAATATGACCATGTTGCCCTTGGACCCTGTGTATCTTCACCACCTCTCCCTTCCTTTTGTTCTCTGCAGGCAAAGAAACATACATGTTTTCATCACAAAATCAGCACCAAAATACCAATTATCATGTGAGTTTTAAAGTATCTTTGATCCCACATGGAGACCAGGGCTCCCACCTGTCTGCAAAATGCATCATCTCAAACAATTCAACTTTCTGACCCAACAACATGATGGAAGGAAGAGGATTGTTTTCCATTTTGCAGCCAAAATCCTCTACAAATTTCTAAAAGTTCATCCATGAGATCCATAATCAGACATTGCAATTATATGTCCACATACAGGGAAAAAGGTTAAACTAAAGGAGATTTTGGCTTTAGTGGACTCTATTTCACATAATACAACATTATCTCTTGGGAGTCAGCACTCAGCTTCAGGGATCTGGTTCAGCTGGAAAAGTAGTCTCTTGAAAAAAAAATTAGATGTGTTTTTGTGGCTGCAGTTAACGACAAATCCAAAAAGAATCATCCTGTGAAAAATACTTGGCTAGAAAATGAGATAAATATATACTCCCTGCATGGCTGTGGAAGTCATGGGATTCTGACAGAGCAGGGCATGAATGTAGAGATAACAAATGGAGAGGTGTCTGAATGTTCCAGCAGCCTTCCTCCTGGTCTGCTGGTCAAGATGGCCCACAAAGCAAACTGTTCAGCCTTTGGAATTCTCTGCAAACTCATTCCTTTAGTGCACATAAAGATTTAAATCTTACAGTTAGAACCTGCACCATGAAAGTCAGAGACAACAAAAATCCTAACTTTTCCAAAGTGATTTAGGGATTTACACATCTTCTTCTGGTGCAAACTGGAATCGTTCCACTGACTGACTGGTTTGACGAGGAATCCTGTGAAAGAACAGGCAAAAGACAAACATGAAGCAAAACAAAGCTAGAAATTCTTGGCACTTGGGGATTTGTGTTGGCCAAATGACGAGACTGAATCCCAGAATCTCTGTTTGGAAAGGATATGAAGTCATTGTTCAAATGTGCACATAAACTAGATCTAGAGGGATAAGATTTAAAAAAATTTACAGAGTTCAGTCTCATAAAACTATCAATTATACAGGACTGTTTGTGTCCATTTCTGTGATTTTTTCTGTAGACCAAATGTTTTCCTTTACTTCTGGGTAGACCATGGAGCTGGCATAAAATCTGTAAGGTTACTAAAAAAAGAGGCCAAAGATCTGCTTAGCAAACATTTTGTGGCCTCATTCACAGAGCAGCTGCTGTAGGAAGAGCGGGGTTGGGGCTGCTGTGAAATAGGTGCATGAATTGATTTTATGAATCCATCTGCATTTTGCAGATGAATCCTCTTGCCATTCTTTGAAAGCAGTGCTTGGAGTGTCAGGAAAGTGAATTTTCTTCTTCTGGGACCATGCAACATCTCTGTTTTTCTGGTACTTATTTTAATTCAAGTTAGATGAGCTAAATACAGGCTGAAGTGTGCTCTGGGTGCAGCATCTTCCTGCACTTAGGGGTATGGTTCATGTCTCACATTTCTCTGGTTAAACTAAAAAAAAGTTAATCAAACATTAACTTTAAATTTTTTTTTTTTGATTGTTCTGTATAATCCTCACAGCATAAAGTTAAAAGATGTGGAATATAAGATATGGAATCCAGCGTTTTCCAAGGCTGGACATGGTGAGCTGCTTACCAGAGGTTGTGGGACATTTCTGGTGCTATGGGAGAGGAGCTGGGCAGTGGCAGAGTGCCATTAAATTTTAGTTTAATCACCCAAAACCAGTTTACATGTCTCCCTCATGGAATCATGGAATGGTTTGGGTTGGAGGAGATCATAAAGATCATCCAGTTCCATGGGCAGGGACACCTTCCTTGAGACCAGAATGCTCCAAGCCCCATCCAGCCTGGCCTTGAACATTGCCAGGAAAGGGAAATTAAGCAACCCNGAGACCAGAATGCTCCAAGCCCCAAGGAAAGGGGAATTAAGCAACCTGATCTAGTGGGTGTCCATCTCCACTTTCTGAGTGATCTGGTTTAATTTTCTAGAAAGTGGGATATTATAAGATGGCTAAAGCTGATGGATAGCCAATGTTCTGTCCAACCTGGTGTGTTTCTATTACAAAATATTCAATGACAGTGGAATATTTTGTCATGATCTTCAGGAGGCAGTCAAGGAAATATCTCAAAAGGTAGAGTGGTTTTGTTGGCTGAACTCTGCTCCTTAAAAAAACAAAACAAAGAGGAAATCTGAGGTTTGTCTCAAATCTATCAGAATTCTTTCCCGTGCCAAACTGGGTTGGAAACCCATGAGAACATCTGTCCTGTGAGACTTCTGGTGCTTCCTGCTCCAGCTCGTGTTGGAAACCTCACAAGCACTTCCAGAGCTTTTCATGTGGTATTTCAGCATCCCTGCACCACGCTCGGCCGGGAGAAAGATGCTCAAAAGCACAAACCACAGAAGGGGATGGAAAGAAACACAGGGATTTTTTGTACAGGTTTTTTATTTATTGTTTAATTTGCAATTTTGTTAGGATAGCTGTAAATACTCAGAGTTTGAATGCTAAGTGGCATTACCATCATTTCAATTTCACTTCTACCTCTTCTCTGCACGAGCAACCCGTGCTCACAAGGCACCTCCTGGATGCCTCTTCCCAACAGCAATCGCATAGGCTGGAAGGAGGAGTGAGATCCTACAGATAAATTCTCAGTGCAGGAAAAGCTGAGCTCTGCCCCAGCCCTTCATTCCCATGGTTTTTAAGACCACGAGTGGTGTTCTGAGGAACCACAGGCGGGGTCAGGTTGGTGGCACCCACTGGAAAAGGCACCACGGTACCTCCCAGACGCCAGAGACGGAAGGGAAAGGGAAAGGTCCCTTGCAGCCAGATGAGCAGCCAGCAGAATGAAAGGTCAGCAATTTGTCAGGTTAAACAAACCTCTCAGAGTTTCTCATTTGTTATTTGAAGGCTTGACAAGTTATGGAAAAGCATTTTAATTAACAACTCCCCGATTTTAAAATAAAAATCAATAAGGCGCACATATTTCTTTAAGCGATGTCCAGAGTTCTCCTCCAAAGTTCCAGTTTGACAGATTTCCATTAGGTTTATTGGCTCGAGATGATGTGATTTTGTTTTAATATGAAGAATTAATAAAAGATATATGAACTTATATTTATATAACCCAGTACAAAAGGGTCAGTGCATTTCCCACTCTAATTTTCTTCACAGCTTAGATTTAAATGAATTTGATTCTTCAAGGAAAAACATCATGACATGAAGACATAACCCCCACACTCTTTGACTCCCATCACCCTCTTTCACCAAAAAAAAGGGGGGAAAATAGAGAAAGAAAAGGGAAAAGTAAAACTCAGACTATCTTAATTTGTATTGACTTCATTATTCTCTAGATAAAAGGCTACTCAACATAAATGAGGACGCCGAGTTCAAACTTTTACAGAATTCACATATTTACATCAATTTTTAAAGGGTTTTATAACTAATGAACTCAGATTTCTTTTGGCATGGCATAAAATCCATTTGTACAGTTTTTAATTAAGAATGCAGCCTACGCAATTAAAATTAAGGGTAGAGACTTCATCAGATGTCCTGTGAGAACTGCAGTCGAAAAAATTATGTTAATGCTGGATGTCCTAAAAGCATTCTCTGAATGTTGGAAACACTTTGTGAGGAATTATTTCTGCTATACAATATGGATTTATTTAAAGTTGAGAATTAGGAGCTTTTAATTTTGGAGTGTTAGGAACTTATCACTAATCACTTTGGCATTGTCTTAGTACTTTTGAAGCAGATGGGGATCATTTAAAATGGCCTCAATTTTCCTAAAAAGGCATAAATTCATATCAATATATAAATTTATATATATATATATATATATATATATATACACACCTATATATAGACTGAGACATGCACACAATCTATAATGCAAATAATGCAGATGTAGCCAAGGGAATCCCTAATGCAAATTTTAATATTTAAAGTGACAAGAGCCATTATTGGGAATATTAAGAAAGTTCTTTGTTGAAATGATTAAAATGACACTTGAAATAATGACTGAAAGTTATAAATAACTCATCTCGAAGTTGCGTGAGCTACGTAGGAAAATTAAGTTTGATGTAAGTGGAAGGTGTTAAATGAGCTCCCTAGAAAACAGTTTTCTCTTTAGGAAGTGGTGCAGCAGGATCAGTGGTGGGAAGGGTTTTCCCATTTGCCAAACTCTCTGGATCAGCCTGGAAACAACTCCTTCAGTGATGAGTTCACTTGGGTTTTTCAGAGTGGGAGATACTCAAGGAGGAATAGGGAGAGCGAGCGGAAAGCGCGTGCGAGGGGGATAATACCACGACAAAACAAAGACCTGATCCATTCCTGTGGAATTCCAACCTCTTCCTTCACACTGGGTGCAGGGATTTACTTTCTTCCCTTTCCCTGTTTTCCCTTTTTCTTTTCAACATGGCTTAATGCAATAAAAATGTTTTATATTTAGAAGAGTAACAAGGGAGCTGAGGCTTAGCTTTGGAAGGCGAGCCAAATTTCATAAGGATTTTAAAGTGTAGAATAAGAAGGTTTGGCTCGCAGGAGAAGTCATTTCCAAGCCAAACTCCTGACAGGAATAAATGTGAAAAGAGGAGAGGGGGACACAGGTTTTGGGGAGGAAAGGGGCTGTGGTGATGGATGCAAACCAGGCAGGAAGGAGCAAAGGATGCAGTGGCCATGACTCACACTGGGATGGGCAACCACTCACTCAGTGGTGGCCATGTGAAAAGTATTTCATAAAACAAAGAGATTAAGCCTGAAATCCATGGATTCTAATACTTGAATTCAACAGGTTTTAAAGCATAGATGTAGGGTAGAATAAGGTGCTTCTCACTCTAGGTGGAGGTCAGCAAAATTCAGCTGTGGTTCTCAGCTTGATGGGCTTTGTAGTCTCAGCTCTGTTACCCAGAGCTCATAAAAAAAAGCAGTTTTAATCTTTTTTTAGCAAGCAGACATTAGTCAAAAAGCGAAAAAGATGCTCACAACTGAGTTATAGGTGGCTCTTATCTTTAGAGAGGCCAGTCAACAGCTCCCAGCTAAATCATAAATAGCAAAACGCTTACATAGCATCCACCCCGGAGGTAATTCTCCTCTAATTTACATCGGGTTTACATCACTGGAGCTTTTTCATTTTCATTGGAGCTGCTCGAGATTTACTTGCTTATGAATCAGAGCAGAATCAGGCCCCCAAATAGCTGCCTATGGCCAAAGATAACATTCTGGCCACAAACCTCATTTTTGTTCTTTCCTCCACCCACAAGTCAATAAAATTACACAAGACCTGGACCTGAGAGGCCCCCAGATCCGGGCCAAAAATAAATACAAAAATACAATAAAATTTTAATGTGGGGGCCTTGTGCAATCTTGAACCAGTGCAATATTTAACTGTATGAACAAAAGATGAAACGGCAGCCAAGAAATACATTTCACCTATAATTCTATAAGAACATGGGAAGAAAGAGCAAGGAAAAGGAGGAAAAATCATTCCATAAAATAATAGTAATACCCAGCAACTTTAAGATACCCATAAAATTACAGTACTAAATTATTAGTGCCCATTTTAGATATTCTTTGAGTTTGTCAGAAACTTTTGATGAAAGGCTGTCAAGGGTTTCAAAACGAGGGGAATAAAGTGAGGCCAAGGAAAAGGAACTATTAAGAATATTAAAAGCAACGTGCCTGATCCACTGGTGCCAGTGCCTGGAAAGCCAAACGAGGCACATCCTTAGGAATTTCTTGTCCTGACAGCAGCATCACACCCCCATTGGGAATTTCCTCCAGCAGAAGGTGTAGGGAGGGATGCGTGGGCTCCTATGGCCACCCCATTGCAGCGCCTTTGCTGAGTCACTACCCAAAGAAAGGATAAAAATCCCTTTAGTACCAATCCAGGATTTCAAGCACCAGGAATACCTTAATCCAGCCTGAAGCACCAAATCAACCCAGCCCAACCCATCCCAACCAAAGCACTGGGAAAGCAGCAAAGGAACACCAGTGGTGTAGCAACGTTTCACTCCCAAGCTCTGCACAATGGGCCCTTCAGGCACTCCTGGCTT
The DNA here is from genome assembly GCA_013400495.1 of Nicator chloris. Lineage (NCBI taxonomy): Eukaryota > Metazoa > Chordata > Aves > Passeriformes > Pycnonotidae > Nicator > Nicator chloris. The sequence continues at coordinate 330,114 of WAAE01004290.1, read as the reverse complement.
GCCCAGAGCTGGGTGAAACTCTGAGAGTTTAGGGGAAGTAGTGATGCAGTACAAAAAAAGCCTGGGGTTGGTAAGGAAAATGCAGAATTAGGTCTTTTTCTTTCTAATTAAGTCTGTAGGAGTTGCCACCAAACGGGAAGGGTTATTGGCCTTATCGAGGCCAGCGCAGTTTCTCCAAAGGAATGAGCAGGTCTGCTGTGATTTGCCTTCAGGAAAATTCCCTGCAAAAGTGCAATAGTCAGAGCTTGTGTCATAAATATATGGAACTTAATGTAATGATTTATAATCTATAATTTATAATAGTGAGCTGGACGATCTATTCTGACTCCTCCTCAGATCTTCCCCTTATTTGGCAGAGAACCAAAGGTTGTGTTTTGTTTCAGTGGGATTTTAAGCAGAACTTAAAATTATATCAAGCACTTGTTGATGGAAGCTCTTGAATTACTCCAGTCTGATAATGAGAATATTCAAAAGTGTTTACCTTTACCCAGAGCCTTTTAATTGTAAAGTTTAGTTTGAAATTATATCAGAGTATCTCTATCTCTATCTCTATCTATATCTATATCTATATCTATATATATCTTTATATAATGGGATAGATTAAAAATAATTTTTAGCATGAATGATGGTTTTTACATTTTAGAGCTGCTGGATGTGCCATGAGTTTGGTCCTTCTGTGGGTTTTTGGACAGGACGGGCACGACACTGGGATTTGTATTTTATATCAAATTTCCCTTTGGATTGACAGACCTTTCAGATACCTGTGCCTCAGTTTCTGCAGCTGGATCATGGACCAGACAGCGCTGGGAAAGTGCTGGGAGCTCTGGGATGAACTGTTTGATGTAGCAAGGGGTGTTGTTCTCTCTGCTGCAGCCTCAGGTGGGTTTTTCCCCAGGGTTATTTGGTCATTGATAATGCCTCCGATAGAAACACAGGAATGAAAAAGCAGTGGGCAGAGGGGCTGCTTTCCTGGATTGGTTTCCCTGTGTTCAGCTTGTATTCCATGTATGGAGGTAAATGTGCTGTGGAAAGCAGAGAGGACTGGAGAGCAGTGAGTGCTAAAGGTGACTCTGTGCACTCCTGAAAAAGATATAGTGCAGCCTGAGCAGTCCCAGACTGTCCCATCAATTCCCTCTAAACCATGACCTGGAGAAATCACCTTCCAGCTGACAGGGGCTTAGGCAATATTTCAGAATCTGGTCAAGATTTTACAACACCAGATACTGTTTCATTCTCCGGGCTTTCTCTGACCAAAGAATTTTGAACTGGGGCAAACTGTCAAGTATGCAGCGGTTTTGTAAAGCAGAGAGCAAGCCAAAGAAAACTCTGCTGAGAACACCACAGTTATTGATAAAGAGCCTGCACAGCAATAACGAGATGGACAAACGCTGTAAAAAGCAGGGGCTGGGGGGAGATGGGGAAGGGGCTTTGTTGGGGCTGATGCTGAGCAGCTTCCCAGCCACGACTGTGGCCAGAAAGTCAAGCTCAGCTTCAGAAAGGTGCTGGTGCTTCGGTGTAAAATCCTAAATCAGCACAGATGCAAGTTTGCTCAAAGCCTTTTCCCATGCTGGAGCGTTTCCGTGTTTCCTGCCAAAGCCTGTGTTGCAACCTTTGGCACGCAAGTGTTGTAAGGTTGTTTTGGTTTTTATAAAACGCTGTGATAATCGCGAGCCAGATCTCATCGTGCAGCAATCTTGTGGCGCTTCAAGTTTAGTCATTCAGCAGAAGTTATGTGTTTCTTCTGCTGCTCAAATGAAATGCCTCCATTTCTCATAATTATTTCTGACATTTCAGGAGGTAAATAACTCGTAATTCTCTCGTGAAGGCAAGTGTGAGCTGCAGAAACGTAAACACCATGGCATTGCTACAGCACAGCCCTCAAAACAGGGATTGCTGGGGTGTGCAAGGAGCGAGAGAGAGCAAAAAAATAAAAATCTGCTACGGTTGGTGTGGCAACTAAAAGAGTTGGGCTGATTTCTCCTCTTCCAGATATCCAGAACTAAACATCAGGGGCAATTAAAAAATTGTGGTCTTTTGTAAATTACTCCCAGAAGAAATCTTGGAAATCTTTCATTTTAGTCCTTTCGGTCCGCTGAAGCATAAAGCTATTATGAATGAACAAAAATACTGGAGAGAAAATTGAAATACAACAGTAATTAACAATATGAATATATCAAAATCCAACCCAACGGGCAGGATGGGGCCATCAGACATTTTAACATTTGAGTGACGGGCAGGTAGGGCACCTTTGATGTCATTTTTCCACCAAGGAGTGACTGAGAGATGAGCAATTCCTCCTGATAGAGTGATGTTCTCATCATTTCAGTCTAAACCCCTGATATTCAAGGTGCCCATCTTGTTTACCTTCGAATAATAAGTAATAATTCTCATTTTAGGATCTTCTTTTCTGTTGCCATATGCTAAATGTCAACAAAGGATTATAGGAAAAATCATTGGAAATGTGCAGCTATCACAAATAGAGATTTCCCTCTGGGTTCTCTAATACTTTACAGACAAATGTTAAAGATTTATTGCACATGAACATCAAACATGGTTTTACTACAGTTCTCATTTGGATCAAATTGACACATTTTACATTCATTTTAGCCTAATGAGATTCTTTCACTACACATTATATTCCAAGTGACCTCGTACATGAAATTTGTGGCATGGAACAAACCCACTGATATAACAAAGCCCTTTCCTGACCAACTTTTGGACTTTTTAGAAAAGAAAAGAAAGAGTTTAGCAAGGTCATGAGTCTTGAACATGCATTTATTCATCGTTCCTCAAGAAAAAACTAACACAAATACTGTGTAGATTATCACGTTTTGCCAAATTTTCATTTTCAGTGTTCACACCTCAGGAGTCTTTTGAACTTTGATTATAATCTGAATATTCAACGCTTTGGGTCCAATCCAAATATTTGTATTTACACCTGAAATATCAACAGATTTCTTAAGAATTTCTGGAGGAATTTTGCCTCTGGTGGTCAGAACCAGGCCCCAAATAACCAATGGAATCCCAGCTGCTGGAATCTGACTTTTGAGAGCAGTTCACTGCAAAACCTTTCCTGACAGTTTTACACAATGCAAAATTTGCTTTTGCAGGAGATTCAGTGGTTTAGAAAGGAAAAAAAAAAAAGAAAATTTTTTTTTTGGCTTATCAAAGCAATTAATAACGGAATGTAAGTTTTTAACACTGTGCTGCAATGTTGTACCAGGGAAAGGTAGCAGATGACCTTGAAAGGAGGTGAAAGGAAACTAGGAAATGTTAATTAAAATTATTAGTGCTGTTTGAGGTGCTTATCTTGTTTACTGCTAAGGTGTTGCTCCCTTCTGCATAATTAGGGGTAATTTTACTTACTTTCAAGTCTGTAATTTTAAATATCACAAAGTTTTATCTTCCAACAAGAAGTAATTCATTATTGGTTTGTATGTAGCTGCTTGATGTTTTAATCAATACGTGCAACTTCCACAAAGTCTGTTAGAATTTGTCAGGAGGTTTCATACATCTTTTATAGTGCAGGATTAGCCATGCTATATGAAGCTGAAATCCCATTTAGTAATGAAATTTAAGCATAATTCTGTGTTTATGATGTGAAGATATTTTTTGACTTGATCTGTCCTTTTACATTTCCCTTTATCCACGATTATTGGAGGACAATGGTATCGGGAAAACAAACCACAGTGAAGTTAAATCCATTTGAACACAAAGAGTTACTGTCAGTTAATCCTAATAGAGACAATACCGATTTTTTAACTAAACTGCTTAAGAAATGAATATGTCTTGCATGCTTTCAATTTGTTTTAAATCCTAATATGCGGAGCTCTTTGCTGTTGTCTAATATTTGCATAAAATATTTAATCTTGTACTTTAAATTAATGATATTAAAGGTCTAAATGTTTGAAAAATGTTGTTGTCAGAACAATGTAATCTTTTCTCTCCAGACTTTCTTCATATAATTGTGGTGCCCTTATCCTAATATACTTGTAACCTTCCTCTGCATTGTCCTGCTTTGAATGTTCTCTTCCAGGACTTTCTTTATTTAGAGATTTCTACACTTTATTTTTTTTTTTTTTAATATTAATAAGCGGGGCAGGGAAGTTCCTCTGCTCTCCAGGACACGCAGCAGGAGGAAATGTTCCCAAAATATCTCATGAGTCAAGGTCTGGACATCAGTGTGTGGGGCAGGGGCAAGGTGGGGGCTCATTTTTAATTTTGCTGCTGTGATAAAAATATTGCTGCTCTTTTATCTTCAGCAGAGCAATTAGAGCCATGCAGGGTACTTGAAACCCTGTGATTTTTAACCACTGGCATAGTAGGTAGGAAGAAGCCTACCATTGCCATGAGGCTTTAATTAAACCATAAAAAAATGGGAAAATGTCTTCAGGAGCACATATTAAAACAGGCAAGGAGCTCCAATTCATTTTCTTAAATTTACTGAATATTGAATAGGTGGAAAGTTTGCTGGCTTCATACCATAACAACTTAATACAGGTGTTTTGTAAGGGAATGGACCCTTTTTTGTTGTGTTTCTCCCAAATAACTCAGCGATGCCTGCTAAGGGGTTATGCTGATTGGTACAATTATAGGTTACTAATTAATTAAACAAATCAAAGGATGTGCTCTGTGGCACAAAAGAGGGTGGCTGGGCAGGGGTTTGGGACCCTGCCACTGCTGTAGGGCACAGCCCCCATCTGCAGCCTGGGGCAGGGCAAGGAGCCTTGGTGACAACGGGATTAATCCTAGAGAAAAAGCTACAAAGAAAAGCTTCATTAAAGGGAGAAATTAGGAAGAAATCAGGAAGGAATTGTTCCCTGGCAGGGTGGGCAGCCCTGGCACAGGGTGCCCAGAGCAGCTGTGGCTGCCCCTGGATCCCTGGCAGTGCCCAAGGCCAGGCTGGACACGGGGGCTGGAGCAGCCTGGGACAGTGGGAGGTGTCCCTGCATGGCAGGGGGGGCACTGGGCGGGCTTTAAGGTCCCTTCCAACAAAACATTTCCATGACTCTGTGAAGCAGGTGCCAGTGCTGGTGCCAGGATTACACTCTTGAGGATGGGAAGAGCTTCATGGCATTTGGGGCGTGCTTGGCTGCATGAAAGGGATGCAGCCTGTTGTAATTAACCCATGCACGCCTCAAATGGTCACTGGGAAAAGAAGAGCAGCTCTTTGGCAGGCCAGGGTGGTGCTGCAGAGCCTCCCTGTGCTCCAGGGGCCACCAGCACTGGCACACACACGGGTCCTGGCAAAGGAGAAAACTCTGGGGTGCTGCAGTGCTCTGGGAGGATGAGGAGCACTGCTGGAATTCCTCAGTCCCTGCTGCTCAGCTCCAGGGGTCTGCCTTCACTCTGACTGCAGGTGCTGCTCCCCACAGCCTCTGCAGGAGGAGATGGAGCAGCTCTGGGCAGCCTCTCCAGGGAGAGGAGAGCCAAGGTGCTGGCACTGCCAGGAAGGATGCCCGGAAGGATGCCAGCAGCTTGGATCTCTGGGCTCCTCTCTGGCACTGGGGGGCTGTGGTGGCATTGGAAGAGCTGTGGTGGCACAGGGAGGGCTGTGGTGGCATTGGGAGGGCTGTGGTGGCACTAGGAGGGCTGTGGTGACATTGGAAGCTCTGTGGTGGCATTGGAAGGGCTGTGGTGGCACTGGGAGGGCTGTGGTGACATTGGAAGCTCTGTGGTGGCATTGGAAGGGCTGTGGTGGCACAAGGAGGGCTGTGGTGACATTGGAAGGGCTGTGGTGGCATTGGGAGGGCTGTGGTGGCACAGGGAGGGCTGTGGTGGCACTGGGAGGGCTGTGGTGGCACTGGGAGAGCTGTGGTGGCATTGGAAGGGCTGTGGTGGCATTGGAAGGGCTGTGATGGCACAAGGAGGGCTGTGGTGACATTGGGAGGGCTGTGGTGGCACAGGGAGGGCTGTGGTGGCACAGGGAGGGCTGTGGTGGCACTGGGGGGGCTGTGGTGGCATTGGAAGCTCTGTGGTGACATTGGAAGGGCTGTGGTGGCACTGGGAGGGCTGTGGTGGCATTGGAAGGGCTGTGGTGGCACAAGGAGGGCTGTGGTGGCACAAAGAGGGCTGTGGTGGCACAAGGAGGGCTGTGGTGGCATTGGAAGCTCTGTGGTGACATTGGGAGGGCTGTGGTGGCACTGGGAGAGCTGTGATGGCACTGGGAGAGCTGTGGTGACATTGGGAGGGCTGTGGTGACATTGGAAGGGCTGTGGTGGCATTGGGAGGGCTGTGGTGACATTGGGAGGGCTGTGGTGGCATTGGGAGGGCTGTGGTGGCACAGGGAGGGCTGTGGTGGCACTGGGAGGGCTGTGGTGGCACTGGGAGGGCTGTGGTGGCATTGGAAGGGCTGTGGTGGCATTGGAAGGGCTGTGATGGCACAAGGAGGGCTGTGGTGACATTGGGAGGGCTGTGGTGGCACAGGGAGGGCTGTGGTGGCACAGGGAGGGCTGTGGTGGCACAGGGAGGGCTGTGGTGGCACAGGGAGGGCCGTGCTTTCACTGGTGCCTGCTCAGAAGCAGCAGCAAGAGCAGAGCAGCGACATTGGGGGGAAAAAAGGGAATTAATTCAGCTTGGAGAAACAAAAGGAGAGGAAGGCAGTAAGGCAAAGAGGCACATGAAGGATCTCAAGAGCAGAAGACAGCGATATTTCCAGGGATTTATGTGGCACTAAAAGGGATGTATTATGGCAAGTAGATGAAGGGACATATTATACTGCCATATTTGATGCATGGCCACATCATCACACTAAACTGAATTTTGAATAAGAATGGAAGAAGATTCCTGTAGCCAACTGGAACTACAGGGAGGATTTAAATAGTGGACCTCATAATCTGAGGAGTTTTCCTTTGTGGCATGGGGTGAACATCAGAACAGCTGAGAACGGCCGTGGAAAATTTCGGGACACAGCTTCCCAAAATTTCTGGGGTTTTTTTTGTTTCTAATGGTGCACCAGGTGACACCCAAATGTCACCTGCTCTCCACGGGGTGGCTGTCCCAGCACTGGGCACTGCTGACTCAGCAAAAGGTGCCACACAGTTTTTTGCAGCCCCTTGCTCTGTCTTTGAAGACCCCTCAGCCAAATGGCAAGGGAAAAGGAAAAAGAATCCTCCTGGTCTCCAGGTGGATTTCCTCAAGGACAACATCTCCAAGGGCATTGCCAAACTCCATGAATTTTACCTTCCTTCTCCCCTAATCCATGTCAAACCATGAACCTGGCACAATTAGCATCCCCCAGTCTGGATTCCCTTGCAAGGCTCCCGTGCCAGAGCAGAGCTTGGACGGAACCTGCTCCAAGCCTGATGTTTGTAAGGAAGCCCAAAAAGTGGGGAATTTGGGGTTGTTTGTTCCAAACATTTCAAACAGTTCCAGTGACATCTAGTGGGGAGCAGACCCCTGCGAACGGCTCCAGCCTTACAGAAAAATCCCATTATCCTTTATTTTCTTTTAACCCACTGGGCAATAGTTTCCTACAGAAAAAAACCCTCAGCTGTGGTTTGTGTGCCATACACCATGATTGAAAAATAGTTTCATAGTCCACTGAGAATTTCTCCTTTCTGGAAACATTTCATCTATTAAGGACCATTTGGAATTTTCTCTGGGACATTCCACTACATCTAAAATAAACTCATGGAAGAAGGTCATGAAGCTTTTGGAAAAAAAAAACAAAAAAAAAACAACAACCACCACGAACTCTTAGAAATTTAAATTACTCGGAGAACAACAATAAAATTCTCAGTCCAACTGCTGCAGCCCTATTAAATAGAAATGGAGCTAAATATAGTTAAAGTGATGTAAAATTATCTTGGAAGCAAAAGCAGGTCATCTTTCTCTCCCTCCCACCTCCCGTTTTCCTCTGCGCTGTCTCCCTGTGCACGAGTTTCCTACTGAGCGTGGTTGTGGAGGGGGGCTGGCAAACATCAATCAATCAATCACAGCCAGATCTCTTCCCTTTTACTCAGGGTGAGTAAAAGCTGCCTCAGAAGCACTCCTTGACTCCGTAATTTCCTTTTTCCCCTTCTCTCTGAGGCGCTGCGCGGTGCCAGCGTGTTATCCTGGTTTAAGGAGCAGCCCAAGCTTCAGGGTTATGCCAGTTCTGAGCAAGGTTCCTGGATCGGGCAGGTTTTCCAGTGGAAAGTGTCCCTGCCTGTGGCAGGGGTTGGAACTAGATGGTCCTTAGGGCACCTTCCAACCCACACCATTCCATGATTCCCAAGGTATAAATACAAGCCACAAATAAACTATTAATCTCAGAGAGGTGGCAATCCAAAGTTCTGCGAGTCAGACCTAAGACCTGTGTTTTGGAAGCAGAAATATTGTAGCAAATTGTGGAGTGTTTTTCCTAAAATGGAAAAATTTAAATTTAGGAGTGGATACACACACATACCCACAGTATTTTTGTTTCCTGATTTGGGATCACTGGACACAGGATTTCCTGCACTTTTCCAACAGCAGTACCAGAGGAAAAATACAACATTACCTGAGGGTTGTGATGTGGGTGCTGTTACATTGACCTGACACCAAAGGAATCCCAGAAAGTCCAGAACCATCAAAGCTTTGAAAACCACCAAAATGATTCTGAAGTTTGCAAAATTTGCCTGAAAACTTCACAAGAATTCAGTTTCTCTCGAGTTTCAAGTCCTCCCCTTGATCCTGGCTATAGCCTCACAAGTGCATATGAAAAAAAGAAAGAGAAACATCATTTAGCGTGGTTGTTTTTAAAAGTTTCAGTTTTATTTAGCAATAAATTCTGGATGCAGGCTCTAAGAATCCTGTTCCTGGGACAAGGGCAGCTGTGTTTCAGCAAAGAGACTGCCACGAGTCACCCATTTTCTCTCTCTCCCATTTCTGTTTTCCTTAATCTGAAAAAGAAAATAATAATCCAGACCGAGAAACATCAGTTTTGCTCCTCGTGGATGGGAAAGGCTGGGCAGTTCTGTTCCCAGGTCTTGCAAAGGAGTTGGGGTGTGAGCAGGAAACCTCAGTTCAGTCTCTGCATCTCAGCCCACCCTAAACTGGGCCTAAACTGGGCCTAAACTGCACCTAAACTGGGCCTGACTGGACCCTCAAAGCTCTCAGTGGCACATGGAAATCCGACTGCTCGGATGATGTGGAGCCTCCTCCTCATTTTCAGATTGCAAAGGCAGCTAAAATTTGTTTCAACAGTTTCCCCAACTTTCTCCTTTCCTCCATAGGTTATTGTTTTGGTTACCACAGATATTTTGGGCTCCCACCAGAATTGGAGAAGGATTCGCTCTGGAGGTGCTCTCCCAACCAAATTGTCTATGGACAACTTTGAAAAACTCTGGGCTAACTAATCTCTGCTTCGTTGCAGTGCATTAATTAAAAATTAATTCATGCCTGTAAATCACTTGCAGTTACGTAGAGAGAAGCAAAAGTATTTATGATGTTCCATTTTTAGTTGCGTTGAAATTCTTGGAAAATGCATTTTGTCATTCTTCCTTTCAAAACCACCAAATTGTTTTTTATTTTATTTGTGGTTTTGTGAAAGAAGAAAAAAAATACAAATTTGTCTTTGTAGCATCTATTTAATTTGGTCTAAAATTCCAAGGAAAATGCATTCCTTTTAGCAAAGACATTTCTTGGGTTCTGCTGTGCACTCAGAGGCCTTGAGGTCAGAGGGTAAACTTGTCTTAGTTGCAGCTTATTTCCATAGGCTGAATATTACATGCTTAGAAGTGTTTGGCCACTACAGGGAGAGGTTGGAGAGAAAGGAAGGTCAGGTGGGTGTCTTGGGAGAAAATCAGAGAGAATTACAATAAAATATGTGCAGTTAAGTGAGAAAATCAGCATCTGTTGGCTGTTTGTTTTCTTTCGAGGTTTTTTTGGGGGGTTTTTTGGGGTTTTTTTTGGTTTATTTTTTGTTGGTTTTGTTTTGGTTTGGTTTTGGTTTTTTTTTTTTTTGTTTTTTTTTTGGAATTGCAAGAAATGTTACAAACACGGATTTGGTTTGGTTGCAATTCTGGAGGCAAAAAAGGATGAGTATGAAGGTGGGAGGTTTGGGAACGTGAGTAGGAGGTCAGTACTGACAACAGGAGCACGAACAGCAATGCCATTTTCCATGATGGCTTCAACCCCGTGGAAGATAAATTAGGTAAAGAGAGAAACAAGCCACTTCTCCAGGTTTCCATCAGCCCCACTTAGAAAAGTCTTCCACAAAGACTTTCTCCATTCTCCAGTGCAAGTAGGAGAGCCAGGAATCACTGCAGCCACCCACAGTGGCAGAAGAGGCTTCCCCCACTTGCAGTTTTTGGGGCAGCATCACCCAGCGTTGGAGTTTGTTGTTTTTCTCTCATTTGGGAGATGTGGAGGTGGGAGATGTTGCTCTACCTGAAGCAACCAAAACTGAAAGAGGGCAGGTTTAACTTCCAGAGGGCAGGATTAGATGGGATACTGGAAGGAAATCCTTCCCTGTGAGGGTGGGCAGGCCCTGGCACAGGGTGCCCAGAGCAGCTGGATCCCTGGACGTGTCCAAGACCAGGCCGGGAATGATGAGCACACTTCAGAACCACCTTCCTCTGGATGTTCCTGCTTGGTGTTTGTCACAGCAGTGAATTCTGCCTGCCCAGATCCTCCTGAGCCCTGAGTTACCACACACCTCTCTCACTCCCTGAACATTTTCTCTTTCAGGATGATTCATTATAACCAGTCTGGAACGGGGGATCTTTATCAAAACACTGAAACTTTGGGGAAGTGGAGAGAATACTCCAATAATAACTGGTGGAGTATTATTGGCTGCCTGGAGAAGTTTGCACCTGCTTTTGCTCTCCATTTCTGATCTGTTGATGTTTAATAGCAGTGAATATTAAGTTAATGTTAGGAAAGTCATGTGCTTTGATGTTGCTTTTGGTGTTTATTGTGTTTTCCTTCCAGGGGTGCTGTGAAGTTCCTGTGTGAAGCTCCTGTGTGAAGCTGACCATCATCCAGCCAGGCTGGCTCCAGGATCCAACAAATAAAGCCTGGGGAAAGATGCCACAGTGCTGTCCAGCCCTTCCCACATCTTCCCAGCTGCATCCAGCCCTGCTACTGCTGCTCCTCCAGCAAGAAACTCCAGTTTCTTTTCCTGCTGTAATTTCCATGACCAGAGCAGGGATTTATCCCTGAGTGCCAGCAGAGAGGAAAAGTTTCCAGCCTGTTGTTGCTGCTACAGGTCCACTGTGAAGGAACCTTCCACACCTCCTCGCTGGCTGCACTTTCCCAGTGGTGGCAGAGGGGCTGCTCCTCTCCCAAAAAATCCTTCTCTGGGCTCAGACCAGCATCACCCTCCAGGCTGGGCTGCCACAGGAGCCTGTGCCTCGGTTCTGCTGACTTAACTGAGCCAGGCAGGCTGTGCTCAGGCAAAAAATGATGTCAAAGGGGTAAAACAAAGAGTATTGTGTTTGGCCTATCTTGCAAAAAATTATGCGCCGAGGAAGAATAGCGCGGAAGTGGAGTGAGTACAAAACACACACTGAAGTGCCTCGTCGCTTCTCTGAGACAAAGGCAGACAAAATTAATCAGCAGTGATTTGTTGTGCCAGCAAACGCACGCTCCTGACTATCTCTGGCAGATTATTGCCAAGGAAATAGTTCCTCAATATCCCAGGCACATTCCTGACCTGTATATTATGAAGTTATTTCTGCTTTATGATTTGTAACCTGTAAAATGCCTGTGATCTTAATAAATGAGAGCTTGTTGCCTCCTGAAATCCGCTGTATTTCATCTCTTGCTTGCCTCCTTTGGCAGTGTTGTTATTTAGGCTGAGTTAGCATTAGTATTCTCCCTGAGCATATCCACTTCCATGAATCCGATCTCATCGCTGCGAGCGAGCACCCTTAGGACACGGTGACAACATCCATATGACATATGATCATGGGTGGAAGCATAGCTGGAGGCCTTGTGGAAAGCACTGAGGATTTCCTGACCTGGACTCTTTTTTTTTTTTTTTCCCCCTCATTTCCCCACGAGGAAATATCGTGGATTTGTTTAATTGTGTAATCCAGCCTACGACCTGTGGCTGGTTCTTGTAACTTAATAGTAAACCTGTAGAAAGGAAACTTTACAGGGCTGTCTTATTGACACTGTTCCTATAGTACAATTCAAATTGCCTCAGGTGCAGCCTGGCACAGCTTCTGAAAATAAAGATATTTTCCTCTGTCATTTACAGGAAGTCTCCTTGCTGTTTACAGGAGTTTTCAGTGGCAGGAGAACTCAGGGTGCTGCTGTCAGGGGTGTGCATCCATCCTGGACCAGCTCATGGAGCCACCCGTGAGCAGACACGTGGGAAAATATTCAATATTCATAGGAAAAAAACAACTATGAATCCTCTCCATGCCTCCCAATGCTTAAAACAGCACAAAAGGCTGCAAGTTGTACTTGCTCTATCAATGAAATGACACCAGGAGAAAATAAGATTGTACCAAAAAGTAATTTAGAAGCCAAACCTCACAGGGCCGAGGCTGATATTGACCCTTCCCACCACCTAAATTATTGCATCCACTTTCTTCAGCCACTAAAATATATTTCTGTATGCCTGAAATAAAAATAAGGGTGTATTTGTATTATTAGGAAGAATTTCCAGCATTAATGCCCGAGCGTGGGGGTTGTGCTGATGGGGGTTTTGAGGTGGGAGAGATGTGCAGAGGGCAGCCCTTACCCCAAAATTCCTAAACAACTCCAGCCTGTACAAGGCCTGAAAAAGCCAGGCATCTTCTGGAGGCATTTTACGAGTGCATATGGAGAAACTGCCGAAAATATAACTGTTAGTGAATAAAATGGAAATTAGTGCTGTTGTGTTCACCTGTAAGTTTTTCTTTAAAGCCAGTGATTGCGTTTGAAACCTGCAATTCTCAACAAAAAGAGAAAAGTTCAGTGCTGATTGCTGGATATTTGGACCTCCCAGTGCAAACATTAACTGGCTGAGAGGCACTCTGGAATGTAATGAAGGAAACAATACTGGGAATGGAGCCAAACGCAGAAACACTGGCGCCTGCAACCTAGGGATTTGCCTCCTAGTAATAGGAGCTGAACAAGGCCCAGCACTTCTGTTAGGCTGGAAATGACATACTGTGATCCTTGACTTAGCCAAAGGGATTTTAAATGGAGGAAAGAGCTGGCAAGACAAAATCTCCTGCACTTTTCACAGTGTTTTCTAAAACAAGCAAAGGAAATCAGGAGAAAAGACTGTAGTCTATTACATTTGATCCAGTTAAGTCAAGAGTGGAAGCTTTTTAACTGCTGTTATTATTTTTTTATACTTTCTCATCATGTCACACCACCCAGAAAGCACAGACATAAAGCAGAAACTTGAAACTGCTTTCATTCAAGAAGAAGGGCACCCCAACATTGCGTTATTGACAGGAGGGCTGCAAAAACTGACAGCTGCAGAAATTGTACAGTTGAAGTTCAATTCCCAGGAGCAGGAACAATATACTGATGGTATTAATTCCGTTTGGAATTGTTAAAATAAGAAAAGGTTATGGGCTGAGGAAGGGACCTGGCATATATTTTTTTTTCTTTTTCTTTTTTGATTGTAACAAAGGCGAACCTTCCTCCTTCCCTGGTGTCCTTGGACTGTCATCTCCAACCTTTTGAAACTGTATCTGATTATCCATGTGGCAATTAATCATAATTAAGCAGGCTTGAGATTTGGAAAGGTACAAAGAAGGTGGCTATAGATCTGGCTTTTGTCCTGAGTAACCTCTTTTTTTTTTTTTTTTTCCCTCTTTTTTTGGCTGCTGAATCTTGTGTTTGGAGCCATGAGAGGGAGGACTGGAAAACTGAGAGGAAAAAAAAAAAAGAGGCAGAAAAAACCCCAGTGTGTGTGTGTGTTTTAACATCAGAGCATCCTGGTTGCTCTTTCTTTCTCTTTTTGGACATCACAGTCCCTAGAAACTAAGTTCCAGCAAACTTGGAAGCAGTCCTTTTCCACGAGGAAGCTAGGTAACAAATTACCTTTCTAATGCCAAGTGATTTGGATCCATTCTTACGAACCAGATTTTTTCAATTTATTACAGGAAAACATTCAATCATTATACGCTGGCACTCTGTCTGGGGCACATGGAATACCATTCTACCCACTCCGCCCACATCCAGTTTTTAAAGGCTTAGAAAGCCCAGAATGTCTTCTTATTAAATGTTTTATATATTTATAATTAAAATACTGGGCTGGCATTAGAATCATTTTAACAGATGTAACCTGACACAGGCTTTCTCTGCCCAGGGTCAGCCTGGGAAACAATGGCTTCTTTAACTCCTGCGTTCTGCTCAGGTTTCTGTTTGCACATGGGTCCAATTTGTCCCATTTATGATTAGGTTTAAGTAAGTTGATGTGCTATTTATTTAGGAGAATTGCCATTTCAGGCTATTACCATATTCCCTACAATATACATTACAGTGTGGTCTATGCCTGCACTGTCCATTATTAGGTTATTATAGTCCCCAATATGGTCCCAATTCACCAAAACAACAACAACTGACTTGATTCAGGCATTAAGTGATTTACTACAGCTCTTTAGCTTGGAATTAATGTACACACTGCTCGCAAAAGCCAACACCCCCCCTGCTTGCCCCCAACCCTGAAGGCTTACGAGGGCCATGTGCTGGCATGTGAAAGAGACTTAAACGTCTGTGTAATTGGTTTAAACATCGAGTATCAGCAGCGGACGGGGAAAGCCGGCAGAACGCCCCATCAAGGTGCTGCTCGAGGGTGGGACAATCGGGTTTACCTGTGGGAGCTGCTGGGAAGACCTCACCAGCCAACCCAGCCCACGGAGCCCGGAGCAGGAGTTTATCTCTGTTCCCGATAAAACGCGCCTGGACACGGCAGCGGGGCAGGAGCGGGGGTCATTTATAATGACTGGCCTCAGACATATGGCCGGGTCTCTGCATCCCCCTGCCACAGCCCCTGCCCTGCCCGAGAGCAGGAGGTTTGCTCGATCCAAAGCCCTTTCCAGCAGCTCTTCAGCTCCCCCCAGCTGTGGAGATCCAGCCCCGTGCTCTGCCAAATTCCAAATCGCCTTCTCCGTGCCGTGGGCATCGTCCCGAGTCTCCGCTGGCCAACGCCACCAGGTTGGGTGAGGATGTTCCTGCACTGCCAGCTCCAAAATCCACTCACCCCCAGCCTCAGAGAGCGGCTGTTTTTCCTGACAGGGGGTAAAACACGGGATCAACAGCTGCAATTCACGTAATAATGAATTAATAACCGCAGCCCTGGCGCGTTCCTAAAGCTACAATAAAACAGCATCAGAAAACAGCTCCATCGCCTCCACCAGCTCTCCCTGGCACACATCCCACTCCCTTCACTTGCAGTGAGGTCACTGGTCACTCTTACTTCACCTGGGGAGCGACCTGGAGCTTCCCAACCTCCCCTTGGAAGGTTTTATCCCAGAGCTCTGCTGGGCCCAGCCCCGTGCAGTGAAGGGGAGGTGATGCTCTTGCACCAGCACTGGGTTCGGTCCTCATTCCCTGAGGGGATTCTATTCCCATGGAGCGCATTATCCGGGGGTAATCCCTGGATTTTGGAACTGGCAGGGTGACCACAAGTGTGGCTGGTGGTGTCATGACCCTGGGGAGCAGGTGACCCTGGGGAGCCTGTGATGGGGCAGCAGCAGGGCGTGGTGCAGTGCCCTGGAAGGAGCAACACGTAAAGAAGCATGAAAAGCCTGGAAAAGAAGGATTTGCTGCTGATTTCCAGCTCTGGTACACACTCAGCTCGACAGGCAGCGGTGGGGCCAGGAAAGATGGTGAATTCCTGCAACAGGAGAAGAAAGAGTGGGAATACAGCTTGATGTGGATGTGGAGGAGCTGAAGGTGCTCATCGGAGTGATGACCAAGACATTCCCTTCCAGACCGGGACTGAGGCTGTGGAAGGGGCTGAAATCTGAGCTCGCTGCTTGCACAGCTCAGAGGAGACTCAGCAAGAAGCCCAAAGATGTGACACCACGGTGGGCAAGGAAATCCTGAAGATTTGGGACTCTCTCCCTGCCCTCTCCACAGGCCTCCAGCACACACTGGCAGCTCCTGCACTGCAGAGCCACCACCTCGGAGCTCTCAAGTCACCCAGTTAGTAAATCAGATACTCCAGGTTCAATTTACACTTACGTGTCGCGTGATCTGTCCTGAGAGTAACCTCTTAATAAATTAAACGGAGCCCCAAAAGAGGTTAGAAAATGAAGTTAAATGCTTCACCATCTGGGACTCAGCCAGGGCCAGATTCAATATTTGGACTGATGGAAAGGTAAAAAGCAATTGTTGTCGTGTATTTACCACTTCTTGTTTTTTCCCACAGAGGTAACAAGATAATAGAATAATTTCACTTTTTATGTTTTTATTTCTTTTTTTGGAGGGGCGGAAGAGCTTTAAGCTGCGCCTTACCCAGACACCTCCAGGAAAACAATGTCACTAAACACCTTTAAAACTACAAGCCTGGAGCCTGTGAGTTTTTCTGCCTTTTGGAGGTGAGGCAGATTTCACAATTTGGGATTCCTGTCTGTCTCCTCCAGCGCTGCAGCATCCACTGAGCTGAGCTCCCACTTGCCTGCAGCCACATTGGTTTAGGATCCTTTCCAGGTCGTTTGGAAGTCAGGCTTGGAGCCCACTCCAGTCACAGAGCCACATAATGTTGTGCTATGAGAACTTGGGAAAACCTGCTTGGCAAAGCTGCCATTATTTCCCTTCGGTTTTAAAAGCCAAA
>WAAE01004290.1:260190-313349 GCA_013400495.1 Nicator chloris | reverse complement strand
CTTTTTTCCTCCCCCCAAAAAATCCAAAAATTGACCAAGCTGGTGAGTTTGATTAAACCCACCAGGGAATTTTAAACAGAAGAGGGGGGAAATCCGAGTAGCAAGGAAAAACACGATTGAGGGCGCTTTTTAAATTTTTTTAAAATTTTTTTTTTAAATTTTTATTATTATTATTTTTTAATTTTTTTTTTTTAATTATACTTTCCCCTCTAATGGCCCACCCTGCCCAGCCGCTGGCAGGGCTGCATCTGCAGATGGGTGGGGAGCGGGCACAGCCCCGCAGAGCTGGCACACGCTCCAGCGCCAGGCTCGCCAGCTCGGCTGTGTTCGGGGGAATGGCACATTCCCTCTGCTGGGAAAAGCAGCCCTTCCTCCCCCAGCACCAGCCCCCCTTGCCCGCATCCAGCGGCAGAGCTGGTCCCTGTCCCCGAGCTCTTTCCAAGGTGGCAGCAGGCGCTGCCCCCGGGGATGCTGCGGCTTTATCCTCCTTGTAAATCGGAGCTCTTTAATTCGGTCGGGGTGGCAGTCCCGGCTCGGGGACGGGGCTCGGGGACTGCCAGCACCCAGGGGATTTGCAGGGAGGGATGCTGGGCACAGCCCGGCCACGGCTCCGGCTCTCCAGGATCCCATCCAGGAGGGTGCTGAGCCCTGCCGGGCTCACCCCGCAGCTCGGCCATGCAAACTGCTCCTGCTCAACGTTTTCTAAAGGGTTTTTATAGAGATATTACACATTAGCCCGAAGGTTAGGAAAAGGTTCTTCCCACAGAGGAAGGTCGGGCACTGCAGAGTCTCCCCAGGGCAGTGGTCATGACATAAACCCTGCCAGAGTTCAAGGAATGTTTGGACAGCCCTCCCAGGCACAAGGTGGCATTCTTGGAGTGGTTCTGTGCAGAGCCAGGAGCTGGACTGGGTGATCTTTGTGGGTTCCTTCCAGCTCAGGACATTCTGGGTGACATTCTGTGCTTCTGTGATAACCTTGTGTGGATGGGGAATCACACCCGAGCTGGAGTCTGCTTTTTTCTACAAATTCCAGCCTGTACTCTGAGCAGTCTAGGAAGGTGTTTCCCCAAATTTGGAGGCACTGAAGGACTTCAGAAGCATCCCGAGGCTACCTGGCAGCACCTGTGGGGATGTGCCACAATAACATGTTAGCAGCTCCCCCATCTCTTCAGTTTGTTGTGGGCCTGTGATTTTAGATTTTGTTTAGTGAATTCACGGCATCATGGCCTGGAGGCTGCAGCAGAGAAATAAGAAAGATGGTTAAAATTTGAAATCAGCTGCCAATAAAAGGGTTTTCCTGAAAATTATGCTGGTGTCCAAGCGAAGGTTATTTGGGTTTGTAGGTGGAACTTCAGCAGTTGTTGCACTTCAGTTTCTTAACCAGAGGGAGGGAGAAGCCCCTTTTGTTGCCCATCTCCTTTTTTGGGGGGGAGCTGTAAACAAGGAGGAAATGAGAAATCAGTCTGTAATCCTGAAAATCCTCTTCACTTTGAACATCCAGAGTGCCTCTCTTCTAGAGCTACCACCCTCTCTGACCATCAGCTGTGCTGTTCTGCTGATGTCACTTCAGAGGAAAGAAAAGGATGTGTTTTGGCTTTCTTTTTTTTTCCCCTGAAATGTTCCTAATAGTTCAGCTTGGTGGACTCAATCTGCCTTTGAGGGATTTTATATCACTGTGCATAATCTATAGTTTTGCATATACCTGCTGGTAGAAGGTGTAGGATTGAAATTTCATCTCACAAATCAGTTTTCAATGCTATCAATACTGGAATTTTAGGGTTTTACTAACTTTTGTCTTTTTGGTAATTTTAAGACTGGTATTTATGCTTAGTCTGTGATCTTTTTGAGAGCACAAACAAGCTCAGGGCTGGAAATGGTCACAACAAAACACAGTTTAAAAGTCATTTGTAGTACAGATCAAACAGGTTCCCCAGAGAAGTCATGGAACAGGGTTTGGAACACGTTGCCCAGAGAAGCTGTGGGTGTCCCATCCCTGGAAGTATTAAAGACCAGGTTGGATGGGGCTTGGAGCACCCTGGGCTAGTGGAAGGTGTGCCTGCTCATGGGGTGGAATGAGATGAGATCCTTTCCCTAAAGATCCTTTCCAACCCAAACCAGTCTGTGATTCCATAATTCTATAAAACCTCATCCTGCCACCTGGAGCCAGACCAGGAGGTGGAACAGCTCCAGGTTTGTGGAGGTGATCAGAAACACTCAGCTACTCCCAGCAAAGTGCATCAGGATGGAGCTGGAAACAACCCGTGATAGAGCATCCCTGGAATACAAGAAAATTGGCTGAGGATACAGCTCTGCCTGGAGCTGGGAAGATGGGCAATGCCAGCAGGAATGGCAGCCCAGGCATTCCCAGGGGGAGGCAACTGAGCCTCCTCTTCCAAGCTCTGCTCATTGCTAAACCACGGCACCTCTCTCCTCTTGTATTTTTTTTCATTTGCTTCATGTTTATTCTGGCCTTGAACAGCTTAAGCCTCACTCCAGGCACAAAACCAAGTGACTTCCCTCTTGTTCTGTTCTTACCTGGCCTGGGATACAGAGACCAAGTCCTTAAGGAAAATACTCCACACTTTATATTGGCTCACTCAATACTAAAAAAGGAAACCCACAGAAGACCCCCTTCCACACAGCCAAATTTTACAGCCCAGGAGCAAACCTTCCCCTCCCCATCCCTAGAGATGTGGAGGGATTTTATTTATTATAGCAGACAATTCATTAACTGTCAGGATCAAGAGGGAATGGATGGATTCAGTTAGGGGAACCTGGGGGCATAAAACCACAGGTAAGTCCTGTTGGTGCTTCTCAAAATACCTGGAACTGCAGAAAGCCACTGAACAATTCCAAGGAATCATTTCCTAAGGCGACCACTCACTTATCTTTTGGACACATTCGAAAATAATTCACTTCACGGCGCTGTTTCAGGGACTTGCTTGCAACCAAGGTCAGCCTTCCCTTTGATTTCAGTTTGTTCTGGATCAGGACCTCCAGCACAGCCTTTGGATCTGAGTGAGCCCAGGTTCTCCTCACACAACCCCAGCACACCCAGGCTGCAGCCGAGCACGCGCGGGGAGCTCGCTTGGCTCCTGGTTTTGGTGAAACGTGAATTTCCCCTTGGCTCTGCTCTGCACATTTGGATTTCGTGCAGCCCAGCTCTTCCCTCCCAGACCTGGGAGGAATCTGCAAGAAGAAAGGGGATGTCAGGAAGAGAAACTCTCGAGTGCTGAGGGTTAGCTTTCCACGGCAGGCGTGGGGCTGGGAGCTGCCCGCTGCTCCTGCGAGCTTCCCCGAGCAAATGTCAGCTCCCTGCTCCATCAGGCCTTTACCTTTATAGCTTCAAGGAAATGACAGCTCGGAGCTGTTGCTTTGCAGGAGGGAATAGTGCAGGTCACATCCTCGGCTAATGCGAAATGGCATAATGAAATGCTGATTGATACCCGCCAGTAGCCTGGCTCGCTTGTTAGCTACGCAAATGCAGGTAAAAGTCCTTGTTAATCTCAAATTTCAAAGCCTTGGTGGCCCTTGATTCGTGGGGGGAAGGTGCATCCACAGTGTGCAGCTACAGGTGGCCTCTGTCCTTCAGCAGTGAAGCTTTGAAGAGATTTAAATACTGACAGCAAGTGCCAACGCGATCCTGACGAATTGAAGTGAAACCAGGGAGGCTGTGCTCGGAAAACCAGAGGAAGGATACCCCAGCAATGCCTGGTTGTGTGGCTGTGCAAGCCTCAAGCTGGAGCTTGCATATTTCCAGGTTTTCTGAAGTTGGCTGGGTTTCTTTAAAAAGGAACACTTTGGGATCTCCCGTGGGACGCAGCCTCCCCATCTCCAGCCAGGATGTGAGCACAGCTCCCTGGTGCCAGGGAACACGCTGCTACTCGGAGCAGTGACCGCCTTTGAAGCCCAGTCAAATTCCCGTTTCAACAGGAATCTGGGAGTTTCTTTGAAGAATAAACACAAGCTTAGGAAGGAGAACCAGCGTTGCTCCATTACCAACCATTTCGCCTCGGTGTTCCCTTTTCCATGGGAAATATCAACATTTTGTGGTCAAGCTCATTATTTGCTTTGTACAAGAGCGGGGTGTTTCAAGCCAGGGAATGAGCTCTGCTCCTCGTTCAAGTCATCAAAGGGCCGGGTATTCCTACTGATATTTAATACATTTCACCTCCATCTTTTAATGCACACATTGAAGTATACTGTGTCTTTAAAAAAACCCCTCAGCTTTGCCTGTTAATTTAGCTCCCCCCACACAGTCTCATTTACTGTTATCTATTTTTATTCTCACTGGGGATTAGGTAAGCAGCTCGCAGTATTTCCAGCTGTCCTTTCAGCATCACTATTTGAAAACTGTGTAGACCACAAAGAACATAATTACAAAAACAAATTGCTGGTACAACTGCTCTGCTAATAAGTAGGGACCTGTTGTAAGTCTGAAACTTAGAAAGACCATTTCAGACTTCTGTTTTCATTAAACTGTGGTTGCCGAGAGCAGATATTACTGCATTTCTTTTCTTTTTAAAGGCTCCGGGTTACCTGGAGTAATTTGTATATTACATTATTTTTTTTTCCTCTGGAAGTCCAAATCAGTTCTCTCAATGGAAAACATTACATAGGAGGGGTCATTCCACAAGTGGTTTGCATTAGTGCAAGAATTGCACTCGTGTACTAAGATGTTTAAGCACCTACAAAGTTGTCGCCAACCATCTGCACTGCTGGTAGCACTAAATCAGCCAGGCCCGTATGCAAAGCCAGAGTAATTTATCTGTCAGGCAGTATTTCATTTAAAACATATTCCTGTAAAATATGAAATACTTAGAGGCACCCACTTTCCTCTTTGAATCTGACGTTTTCCATTACTGCACGGGCAAAATTGTCTTTTTAATGGAGCAAAGAAAGCTTTGTGCACCAGGGCTCTGGCATTAGGAGAGGGGTTTCAGTTTGCATTATGTTAATGGGCAATTATCAGTGCAGGGAAAATGAGGGATGTTGTAGGAGTGAGTGTTTGGGGCTGCTGCCTCTGCTCTGCTCGGGGCTGGGATGATGCTGCACCAGGTGGGATTTTCTCCTGTGACTCCGTGTGAGCCAAACCCAAACACAGAGAAGCCAAGGTGCTGTTTCACAGCCCTGCAGAGAAAGCCAGGTGAGCTTCAGGAAGCTTGAGTTTAATCTTTGACTCAGATTTATGTGAGGAACCCTTCTAAGTCTGGAAATGCCCGGCACTGTTTTGCCATTCCCCAGGATCTGTGGGACTTACACTCCGTGTAGGATCCAGCACCAACCTGTTCATTTTTACAGTTCATGCTCCAAATTGTTTATGCAGAAAATCTGAGCGGGGGGTGGATGGAGAAATAATCTCATTTTGTCCCATTCTTCCCTTTCTGCAAGGTACAGTGTTAATAAAACGTTTTCAATAAACAAACTGACCAGCCCTAAGTTGCTGCTTTTAATATAAGACACAAAGTCCCAGTATGATTTTTCCAGATTCTGCACCTGATTAATGCCATACCACTTTGGCTGAATTTATGTTCAGGGAAAGTGCAGGGTGTATTTCCTTTGCAAACAGAAACAATATGTGCAGGCTCCTTCCCTTACCTGCACCAGATGCCTGGGAGAGGAGGAGGAGCAGGAAAACCTCAGCTGGGGTGGAGGCAGAGTGGCCAAAGCCTGGGGACAGGGGATTTATTTAGGTTTATTTGTTCAGGTTTTGCCATCCCACAACCAAAAGTTGTGGTCTGCACGCTGCTGGGAGTTAAACATTCAGACTGAAGCTGTGGCATCAAGATAAGTTAATTCCAGAAATATGAAAATATGAACAAATAATTCAAGTAGCTGGAGAAATGGAATATCTGCTCACAGCACAGACAATTGAAGTCGTCCCCCCCCCCCCCCCCCATAATTTTATATATCTAATGATTTCTGATTGTTCCAGAAGGCAGAGTTAGTTCAGGAATGGATATTTAAAGGCAGGTGCTGTTACAACAAGGATATTGATAATTTCACAATAATACTCTTAGCAGTGATAAAACAACATTCACCTCTGCTCCATGTCTGATAACATAATTATACATAAATTATCATATTCAATGCATTGGAAGTGAAAACTGAGGTCTTGTCACAGTGACAGAAAAATCTCTTTTAAGATTTGAAGCCAGGACAAGACCCAAACTTTCAAAAATTATCCAAATGTTTTCGAAAAAGAAAGTAAACCAATCTAATCTTTGTGTTTAAGAGGCTCATATGCATGAAAAGCAAAGCTGGCTGGAATGAAGAATTCTTAAGTTTAATAAATGTGTGTTTCTCCTAAAAAACCCAGCTCCCATCTTCAGCTTTGATGCCCATTTTCAGCTGTGACTAAAAATGATGAATTTGGTCATTTATATCTGGCCAGAATCAGGAATAAAGTTGGAAGGAACCTCTGGAGATACTCCAGCCCAACCCCCTGAAGAAATGGAGGAAACCTGCACCTGATCATGACATGGACCTGATTATATCCCAGAGAAATGGAATGGTTTGGGTTGGAGGGACCTCAAAGCCCACCCAGTGCCACCCCTGCCATGGCAGGGACACCTCCCACTGTCCCAGGCTGCTCCAGCCCCAATGTCCAGCCTGGCCTTGGACACTTCCAGCCAGAGAACACCATCAGGTCTGAGGATCTCACACCCAGCCATGCCTCTGGAAAAGGACATTTCCAATCTTTCCTTCCAGGGAAACGTGGAAACAGCAGCACATTTGTCGAAGCAGACCCTGGCTTGAAAACATTTGGGTTCAGAAATTTGTTGCTCTGATGTTCCATCTCAAAGCCTTTCTGCCCCATTTCTCTCTTCCGCAAAAAAGGAGATTTCTAGGAAAGGTCTGTGGGCTGCAAGGGAGGCTAGACCCAAGTGCTCCCTTCCACTGCTGGCCTAACTTTTAAATCAGTTTTAATTGCATGAAAAGCCGCCCTCATCCCTTTTGATTACATCCTTCTATTGCCCTCAGAAAGGCAGCATCTGAACATCTTATTAATAAAAGCTATTTTGGAAAATAAAACTCCTTTGGAATATATGAGGATTAACACTACATATAGACCACGATGGTTTAAAAGAGATTGTTATGGTCTATTGTGCAAATACATATTTACTAGAGCTTTTGAAATACAGCTCATGCAAATATGTATTCAGGGACTTTTAAAAATGCAGATTATTGACCTGACAGATCATAAAGGCTCCTTTGAAACCATTCTGGGTTACAGTATCATGTAAATACTTATTTAGGCAATTTTTAAAAATCTTTGCAAGTACAGTCAGTGAAAATCCACATGGAAATAAATGTTTTTTCACCTGACAGCCACGGTGATTTTGAAAGTTAAATACCTGCCTCCCCTACACTTAGAAAACCCAAATCCTGTCCTATCTGAGGGTGGCCAAGATATATCCCATGGGGTAAAATGTCACCTGTCAGGGAGGTGCTGATCACCCCAAGGCTGCAGAATAATTCAGGTTTTTTATCACCTGATGAACTGGGTGTGCAGCTCCTTGCCTGGGAATCACAGAATCCCAGGGTGGTTTGGGTGGGAAGGGGTCTTAAACCTCACCCAGTTCCTCCCCCTATGATGGGCAAGGACACCTCCCACTATCCCAGGCTGCTCCAAGCCCCAGTGTCCACCCTGGCCTTGGACTCTTCTCTGGGAAACTTCTAATAGGGGCTGGTGATAAAATATTTTATAACAAAGAGAGAAAAATGAATACTCGTCTTTTACAGGCCACGTACAACCAGCCAGGTAAGTGCAACTTCCAGCAGCACAGGCTGGATTTCAGCTGGTCATTTCGGGAATAAAAACTGTATTTATTGGCAATTTCCTGAACCAATTGATACTCTCAGTTTTCCACGGATCCCTTATTATTCAATATTACATCAATAATATAGTGGCACTGGTTAATTTGAATTCCTGTGCACGACTGAGAAAGCCAAAGCAGCTTTCTGGATGCCTGACCCTGTAGCACAGTGGTTGTTATGTTTTGTTATGTGTTACAACAACGCCGTCTTCCAAGAATTTGTGAATGTGTGTGAAACTGATTGTGCCAGGTGATTGGAATATTCCTGGAGCACAGACACTGCCTTGATGAATAGTGGTGTAAATGCTCCAGCAATTTTGCACATAAATGTGTCAGCTCTGGTCTACATAATGGAGAGAGGTCCTTTCATGGGCTGGATAAAAGCGGGTTTATGAATCATGGAAAAACATGGGGGGAAAGCATGTTATGTGAATTTTCTTTGGAAAGTCCAGGGAAAAAAAAAAACCAAAAAAACCCAACAAAAACCAAAACAAAACCACCTGGAATCTGGCCAGAGCATTTTAGTGCTCTTTTGTCATTCTGCTGGTTGAAGAGAGCTGTTCCTGGTGATTAACAAGGGTGTGCGCGTTTGGGTTTTTTTAAGATACAACTACAAACAAAAGGTAGTAAATTTAATTTTCATTAGGGTAGAATTACTGCTCTCTTACTCGGGGCAGGAATACACATTAACAAAAACTCCTTGTTACTTTCTCTCTGCAGATCTGGCTTCTATTTGCCTCGGCTGGAGGAAGGTTTGACTGAACATTCATGATTCAAGCAGGCACCATAAAACCTCCTGCAAGAAAATTTACTGTAGGTATAAAGTAAATCACGTAAGGGCTGTGCACGCTCATTTACCAAACACAGCCTCATTCCATTGTACCAGCAACAGCTCAGGGGTGCACCTCGTGCACGCCCTGTTTTTAATGGTGTTTGCTGGAATTTGGAGGATTTAAGACAGAGAAAGTGTCTTAGGATGTTAGAAACAGAGCCATGCAGGAAAGGCAAAATTTGCACGGCTGGTTTTCAATATTAAAATGGTTTGGGGAGTTTTGAAGTCAGTTCCTGTGATTTTTTTTTCCTCAGGTGATTCACAGGTATGGGAAAGAAAAATACTACTCATGGCAGAGGTGTGGTGGACTGAGGTTTAGTGCTGGCAAGAAACCTGAATTCTGCTTCAGAAAGACCAGGATGGAATCCCAGAATTGTTCAGGCTGGAAAAGACCACCTCAGATCACCAAGTTCAACTGTTCCCCAGCAATTCCACCACTGCTCCACGTCCCCAAGTGCCACATCCACACAGATTTTAAATCCCTCCAGGGATGGGGACTCCACCACTGCCCTGGGAAGCTGTGCCTGGGCTGGACAGCTCTTTTAGTCACAAAACTTTTCTTAACATCCAATCTAAATCTTCCCTGATGCAATTTGAGGCTGCTCCCTCTCCTCCTGTCCCTGTTCCCTGGGAGCAGAGCCCGACCCCCCTGGCTGTCCCCTCCTGGCAGGGACTTGTGCAGAGCCACCAGGTCCCCCCTGAGCCTCCTTTTCTCCAGACTGAGCCCCTTCCCAGCTTACCCAGCCTCTCCTCATCAGTCTTGTGCTCTAGTCTGTGATTCTGAAGAGAATTTTAGGAACAAAAGCACAAAGAGGCAGAGAGGCACCACCTGTGCCATCACTTGTTTGGGAATGGGAAGCAGAGCAAGGACGAAGCCCCTTTCAGCAGGGATGGGCACCAGCACCACACATCCAACCTAACCCTGGGGCTTCCATGGGAGGGGTAGAGAGGGGGCAAAACACAAATGAGCTGATTAGCCTAATCACAAGGCCATCCTCAGTCACCCTTTGCTGGGCAAATCCACCCCAGCAGCCAGAATTAGGGGATTTGGGGAAAACGGATCCTGCTGCAGGGCCATAAACAGAGGAGTGCACCTGAAGTAGCCGTGGCCCCGGGGGGGTGCTGGGGGAAGTGAGAACCTGCTTACTGCAAAGACAAGTGACTGTGAAATCCTGCTTTATTCTTCCTGCCATAAAAGAGTTTTAGTCCTTCCAGGCAGTGTTTGTTTGAGGGGCTGCTCTGTGTCCTGGGAGCAGGGACAGGACAGCACCTGGGCCCTGTGTCCCCACGGCTCCTCCTGGGGACAGGCACCCTCCCACGGCCCCAGATCATTCTGGAAAACTGCAGTGGAGGTTTCATGAGCTGGGAAGGCTCTGGGTTTGTGCCTCTGTGAGCTGATGCTGTGTCCTCCCTCGATTCCCTCCGCCCTGCTCTTTTTTCACGGGGATATTCCTGGTTTTGGTGATGGGACAAGGCGGAATGGTTTTAAAGCTAAAGAATGTAGGGCCAAGTGGGATCTTGGGCAGGAACTGTTCCCTGGGAGGTGGGCAGGCCCTGGCACAGGGTGCCCAGAGCAGCTGTGGCTGCCCCTGGATCTCTGGAAGTGTCTTAGGCCAGTTTGGAGCAACCTGGGATAGTGGGAGGTGTCCCTGGCACAGGGATTAGGAACTGGATGAGTTTTAAGGTCCCTTCCCAGCCAAAGCATTCCAGGATTCTGTGCAGGTAAGGAATGAAGTCAACCTGCACAGAAAGCTGTGTTTGTACAGTGGGGAAATATTTTAAGTGCACAGAGCTCTGCAAGGAACATTTGGGCCTCCATCAACCTCTTGATCTTCCTCTCCTTGCCTCAGCACTACACTGTGCTACCTGGGTGTTTATTCAAGGAGTAGGTATTCAAATTTCATCAGAGAAAGTAAAAAAAAAATCTAAAAATGCTGTTGTCTTACAAAGCTGTGGTTAAACCAACCTTACTCTTTATGGCCTTAACCCAGCTGAAAGAAGTGATTTCCCTTCCATTGAAGTTAATGCTATAGAATCAAACCTTTACCTATGAAATATAAAAGTTCATGGGTTTGATGCTACACACAGAATTTCACATATCTCTGGTTACCTTCATTTTTATCCATTGATTACAGACTTTTTTAGATTAATAAGAAATAAACAGAAGTCTCTGAAAACGTAACCCAAGCACCAGGAAAACAGAAATTCACGTTTTTAATTTATCCAGCACAGCTTCTGAAAAACTCCTCCTCCCAACTCGTGCCTCGAATGTGTCCACTTTCCTTCCACGTCTGATCTCAAATAACCTTGGAGGTTTCACACAATGCAGAGGAACCCCAGAAAATAGTAAAGGTATTTGGTGAAATACTGCTTAGTCTCTGGGATAAACCTGGAGCACTGACTTGTATAGCTAGAGGCTTATTTTTAGATCCTCCAGAGAATTTGTGTGAAAAAGGAGAGAGAGAGAAAGAGAGAAGAGCCATTTAAATCATCATAACTTCATAAACCAGAATTTTGGGGAAGATTATTGAATAAAATGCAGCTGCAAATATATTTGCAATTAAAATGGCTTTGTTGTGATTTTAAAGCCTTTACCTAAAAAACAAATAAACAAAAAAGTGTTTGCTTTGCATTAGCTCCTCCAAGAGGCCAGAACTGTTAAAAAATATTTAAAAAGTTAATGAATGTGCCCATTTTAATAAATTATTGGAATGGTTAGTCCAAACTCAGACCCTTTCCTCATTGGGGAGTGGGATGGCTGCCTCTGGAGAGGGTTTGGGAGGGAGCCTGGCCATGGGAACCTCAACAAAATGTGAGCTCAGGGGCCAGCCCTTCCCTGGGAGAAGGGAAGGAGAAGGAACAAAGTGCTCATCAGGGGCTTGCCACCAGTGGATGGGGCAGAAAGCAAACAACCTCAGGACACTTATAAATTTTAATTTCTTCCTTTCCTTTCCTTTCCTTTCCTTTCCTTTCCTTTCCTTTCCTTTCCTTTCCTTCTCCCTTCCTTTCCTGAAGGGCCAGGAGGGAGCAGGCTGGGTGGGAAAGGAAGTATATTTTACAGCACTTTCATTACTCAACTTGATGAGAGCTAATAAAAATTCTTAATTGAAAATAAGTACCTTAATGACAATATCATAATCAGGAGTTATATTTCCTATTTATTTCAATATAAAATACCTTCTTTCTGAACGGAATTATTCCGAGCAGTTTTCCTTATTGTCTCACACATTAGGAAGATAGTAAATACAGCTTTAAGTAGAATCACCTGTGCTTGATTTTTCACCCCAACTTTTCCTTTCTGTTGCTAAAACGAATATGAGATACTTTCCTAATTGTTATTGAAACATATACGGGCCCTTTCCCATATCTTTATTTGGCTTTTCAGTGTGGAGTCAGCATTTAATCCAAGCATTTGTGACACGGTTAACACCCACAATCATTTCCTGTTATGCCTCACACTGACTAGAGTGGGCTGCTGTATATTTTCCAACGCCCACTCTGCTGTCTTTACAATCAGATTATGCCATTAGACATAGACAATGAATCACTGTAATTGTTCTAATATGGCCAAACTGCCAGCAAGGATTAACCCTTTCTGGGGATTTTGTAGTTAATTCTGTGTGGACTTGTGGTTACAAGGTGTTAAGAGGCTTTGGGGGTTTAAAACTGGGGAAAGGCTCATTTTAGTTCATGAAATGCCATTTAAAGTGTTGGGTTTGGCTCCTGTAGAATGGCTGAGGAGCCCAAGCAAAGAGCAGAAATAATTAATAACAACTCATTTAAGAAAATGAGGGGAAACTTCCTTAAGAGGGGAAGCAGAGGGGCAGCTTGGGGAGGATTAAATAATAAAGGGAGGTCAGGACTGAGGGAATGGCCTGAAGCTCTGCCAGGGCAGGTTTATGTTAGAGCTCAGGGAAAGGTTCTTCCCCCAGAGGGTGCTGGCACTGCCCAGGGAATGGGCACGGCCCCGAGGCCGCCAGAGCTCCAGGAGCCTTTGGACAAAGCTCCCAGTGGGATGTTTGGGGTGTCTGTGCAGGGCCAGGAGCTGGACTCCATCCTTGTGGGTCCCTTCCAGCTCAGGATGCTCTGTGGTTCTGTGTGAATCAGTGTTTTTAGTCTCAAGAATTCCTAGGGTGGGATTCTGAAGACAACATCTCCAAGAAGAGAGAAGAGCGTCGGGGCGTTCGCGCCTTTGCGCTTGGACAAAAAGCTCCTTTTGTCCTTCCAGGGATTTCTTGAGGCCGTAAGGAAGGCACAAAGCCAAGCCTCTGGTCCCCGTGTCCCAGCCCAGTTAGGAGGTTATTAAATGACTCTTTGCACACACACTCCTGTCAACGCACCGCAGAAATGATCCAAGGATACGTCTTCCCAACGCCCTTTTGTTCCGATGCTCGCAGTGAATCGGCTCCTGATCAAAGTGAGGCGAGGACTAATTGGAAATCAAAAGTCCATTAGCATTGGAAATGTCATTTCTACAGCGGGCTGGAGAGTTTTTTGCAAATAATTTGTTTAGGCCCCAAACTAACCATCATTAAATGGATGAAAGTCTCTATACGGACACCTTTTGACATTAATTTAGGCTGGTAATGTATCAGATTAGAGTTTAATATGAAATTCTGACTTGAGTAATTAAAATCTTATTACTTAAGTGGATGTTCTCAGTTTAATGGGGATGCAGGGAATCAGTTTGCCCTGTTCTACCCTTAGACCATAGTGAGGAGTGAACCCAAAGCAGGAGGAGAGGGATAACACCAGGCACCACGGATGCTGTGCCCATCTCCCACCCAGTTCTCACAGCAGCTGAGGATACACAGTCACGTTTAAAATGTTCATATCTTCTACTCACAGAACCTGGTGAAAGTAGTTTCTTGAATCAAATATGCAAATTATAAGCAAATCTAGGAGAAAACAGGGGAAAACCCCACTTTTTAATTTTTTTTTTTTAAATTTTTGTACTGAGAACTCTGCAAGACTACCAAGAGGGAGAAAAAGAAAACAACTCAAAATAACGAAGAGTAAAAAACCTAATAATTAAATATAGGGAAAATAAACCTGGCCGCCCCAAACAGGGAAAATCTGGACAAAAACACAGCGAAGAAAACATGAAATTCCAGTGCCATCTATGGGAAACATATATACACATAGAATTAGGGGAGGCACTGATGCAGAAAACAGAATTATTTTGAAGCCAAGAGAACTCTTAGAACAAAGTCACGGAGTAGTGAGAGTTTTAAGCATTGAGTTCAGGTAAAAATCCATGTGCCTGTGGCAGAGAAAGTGCAACTGGGCCACTCAACCCAGTTTTGGACCACAAGTGATGGGCAACACCTCTCTCCTGCTGGGATTTGCTGGTCTGAATTTCCAGCCAAGCCAAGGGCCCAGTGTAGGACATTGAATTCCCAACATGGGATATGGAAATGGATCCATGTGTGCTCCCACTTGGGATCTCCAGGCCTGGCCTCTCAAATTCCCTGTATTTTAATCAGAACGTGCATGAACAACATCTGACTCAGGGCTGGGGAATCCAGCCTGCTACATGTAATGTGCTTTAGGAACTTTTGGGATGAAAGTGCCTTATAACTGCCAGATAAAGCATCATTACTTTCACTTCAGCTTTTATAGCGTTGGCAAAAGCATTCCTGTCAGGATGAAATTTGGCCTGCTTCTCCTGGGTTTGGGAGGGAATCTTTTTTTTTCCCAAATCTGAGGAATCTGGTTTGGCTGAATTTCAGTTCATTTAATGCAAAAAGGTTGAAAACATTTGACACTGAGACCTTTTTCTGAACTCAGCTCAAATCAGCTTTGTCTTGAAATGCCAAATCTGGTGAGCTCTTGCTCAGCTCTTTTTTGGAAGATTTTCCAAAAAGAAAAAACCCTTTTCCTTCATTTCTCAATAACATATGTCCCACTTGCCATTCTTAATCTATTTTCTCGAATAATTCACTACTGTTGGTAGATATGGTACTTTTACACTTCAGACTGAACAACATATATTGAAATCTGCTTAAATGATATTTGAAAAGCAGTTTGCAAACAGGACAACCCATCATCCAGTGTCCCATCTAATCACAGGGAGCACTGGCACCACACTCGATCCAAGATTGTGGAAGTCAATGCTGGGACTTGTTTCAACTGCATTCAGCAGCTGGCACACATGAAATGAGGCACAACAGGTCCTAAATTTAGTGGATTTTTTAACACTTTGTTGGAGGAAGAAACATGAGTGACTGAGGGAGCTGGGGAAGGGGCTCAGCCTGGAGAAAAGGAGGCTCAGGGGGGACCTGGTGGCTCTGCACAAGTCCCTGCCAGGAGGGGACAGCCGGGGGGGTCGGGCTCTGCTCCCAGGGAACAGGGACAGGAGCAGAGGGAACGGCCTCAGGCTGGGCCAGGGCAGGCTCAGGGTGGGCAGCAGCAGGAATTTCCCCATGGAAAGGGTGCTCAGGCCTTGGCAGGGGATGCCCAGGGCAGAGGTGGTGGAGTCCCAGTCCCTGGAGGTGTTCAAGGACCGACTGGATGTGACACAGTGCTCTGATCTATCTGACAAGGTGATTTTCAATCAAACTCTTGCAACCTTAAAGGTTCTACGATTAAACGAAAATAATATTTGGAAAGAAGGGAGAATTTTAAACAATTATACAAATGTGTGTGTGTGCGTGCATGTGTTTATGTACATATAAAAATATACATGAACAAAATAACCAGAAGCATCTTCGGAAGACAATAAACTATTTACTGTTAGAGAACCACTATTCCCAGTACACCCAGCACAGCTCACCAGGGAATTTTGAGGAAGACTTGGAGCAAACACAGCATTTGTGCACATTTTTCCAGTGCTGCAGTGGAGTAGGAGCAGCAAAAATGCCATGGAAAATGCTGCTCTAAAGACCAGTTTACCCATGGAAAGCCTTTTGAAATGCTCACGGGATGTGGGAGAGAAGCCCAGAGCCACCATCCAGGCACAGGGCAGCAGAAGATGAACAGGGATGAAACAAAACAGAGACCAGGAAGGAAGAGGAAGGAAGCTGGTGGACAAAACCTCAGCCAAGTGGGATGTTGAGGAGAGAACAAGAAACCTTGGACTTTCTGGCACATACACTGAAATCAAATCCACTGCTGGCATTTCTAACTGGCTCTTACATGGCCTTGGACATCACAATTTGCTTATTGAGATAGAAAAGCTGGCTCAGGAAAACGGGATAGACATGTTTTAGTTTTTTTTCCCCCCACTTGATTTTGTGTTAAAGACGTAGATTGACTGTGTAAGAATCACCTTAGTGAAGCTGTGAGTGATTTACAACATGAGCAGCCCCGGAGAAGTGCGGGGAGCAGAGACGGGAAGTGCCGTGCTGGTTTTTGTTCTACACAGCTCAGCCAGAAAAATCCATTAAGTCCAGGCACTCAGAAAAGACAAAATCTCCTCCACACTTGTGTGTTTTTTCTCCTTTTACTGCTGTCCTCGGCAACAGGACCCTTTTCTCAACGTGTTGGACAATGTCTGTCTTTCCTTCTCTTGGTTCACCTGCTGATGAGCCACATCCCCCACTAACACAAACGGATGTCTTTGAGAGTTTATGGTGCTTTTTAGCACAGAAAACAGAAAGTTCCTCCCATCTCTCTGTAGGTAATCCTCAGTCCTTCTGAAGTAGCTGCTGAACATCCTGGCTTTGCTGCTATTACCAGTGCAGGATATGAGCAAACACAGAAAGGGCTCCAATATCCAGAAAAAAAAAACCCCACTTGATTGAATTGATCATTCTGGAGGACTTTCACACTCCCCCAGCATTTTAAACACACGCAATAATGGTAAAACATTTCACTGTCACGTTTACATGTGCATCTGGGTGCACATTGAACCACTGCCAAAATATTCCCAGTTTTCCTGTGAAGGTTCAGAGTTAACACAAGGAGTGTGGGTGTCTCCATTTCTCCACAGTGCAATTGGCCTTGGCTGCTTGGGAGTGACTCTGCTGGAATAGGGACTGATGGAATCTCATCCAGGAGCCTGTGGACCACAGAGAGCTGATCCACAGCATGTGTTGGTTGACAGGTCCCTGGCAGATCATCCCACAAGTTTTGGAGATGGACCTGAGGAGCAATAGGATAAGAGGAAATGGTCTCAAGTTACAGCAGGGGAGGTTTAGATTGGATTTGGGGAAAATTTCCTCATGGAAAAGGTTGTCCAGCCCTGGCATATCTGCCCAAAGCAATGCTGGAGTCCTCATCCCTGGAGAGATTTAAAATCCATGTGAGTGTGGCATTTGGGGACATGGGGCAGTGATGGCCTTGGCAGTGCTGGGGAAGAGTTGGACCCGGTGTTCTTAGAGGTTTTTTCCCCAACCAAAACAATTGTGATTCTATGATTTAAGGTCAGTATTTGGAGAGAAGAGACAGCAAAAATGCTAAGCTTCAGGGTTTGAAATTTTAAATGGATCTACTGCTATGCAAATAAAGCAAAGTGACAACCAGAGTGGGTCAGCACAGGCAGAAGGGGTCTCTGCTGGGCTGTTTGGAGCCCACAGCCCCCTCAGTGGGATGAGTGAGAGGGAAAGAAAACACACAGATGAGTAGGATGGTGGCTGAGGTGGAACAGGGCATGGCCAGGGGCACACAAACCATCCACAGTCCAAGATGATCATTCCCTTCCTCTTCCTAACTCCTCTGACCATGCCAGGTGCATGGGCAGGACAAAGGGAAGCCTGTGAGCTCTGATCAGATGGTGAGGAAAGCTCTGAGAAAGGGCAGGAGAGTTTTGTCTTTGTGAAAACACAAAGTCAGATTGGCATTAACCACTTCCCAGCAAGGGAAGACACGTTAGAGTTAAAACTAAGAGTTCAAATTTAGAGGGAAGTTAAATAAAGAAAAGCTTTAAAATGCTGAATAAAAGACTTCTGATATTCTATCTGCCCATATTTTCTGATGAGTGCATGAATTGCATCAGTTGGGAGAGGAGGAGCATTTTCTTAGGTTCCTGAGAAAAAGTTCTATTTTATAATTAATAAAATTAAATGAAAAGGTCAATCACGACAAACAAGACAGGCCTGTGATTTTCAAATCTGCTGAGTTTAAGTGTCTTTTCTGGTGTATAGTTGGCATTAAGGGAATATTTTTTTACCTTTCTCTTCAGAGCTGAGCTGCAGGGGTCATGGCAAACCAGAGCTAGGGCTATTCAAAATTATGTTCATGTTTATAAACTGTCTTGACTGCTATAGCCTTTGCTATTTTCTTTAGAGACAAAACATACCCTCACACTCACTCCTCAGTATGTAGTGGAGCAATCTCAGGAGCCTGAGCTTTGTTTTTCTTTTAATTTTATTTGAAACTCTTCCAAATCCTGGAAGAGTTTCAAATCGGAGAGGGATCTTACCCAAGGACTCATTTTTAAAGCAAAGTCACACAGTGCAGCGTTCTCTTTCCTGGATGTTATGTTCATGTTAAGCTCAGCCATCAATGCAGTTTTTGCCACTGTCTCTGCAATGGGTTTCCAGTAAAGACCTTCACTGTCAGCCAACTGTCCCCTGGCCCCAAACCCAGCTCTGTCCTTCTGCTTCTCCCTGGGAACACCTGGGTAGTCCAGAGGTAACAACACTTTGATGCTCTCCTTTAGCACAGCACTCAAAAAAAAAACCTTTTTCAAAGCAAAATAATGGGGAGAGAAGTGAGGAAGGAGAGCAGCTCGTGCACTACAGCAGCAGTGGCAGCACTCCCCAGGAATTTTCACAGTACAGTTAACTGCAATTTTTGCTCCATCTAAAAGTGTTGATTGTTGGATTCTATATTAAATATGAGAGGCTGATGAGTACAATTGAATGTGCTGTAAGACTGGTATGGATTGTATTCTACCAGATACTGTGATATAGAATGATGGAATGAATAATGACCATCCCGTTCCACCCCCTGCCACGGGCAGGGACACCTTCCACTATCCCAGAGTCCTCCAAGCCCCAGTGCCCAAAGGGACACCTGACACTTCCAGGGATCCAGAGGAAGCCACAACTTCTCTGGGCACATATCCTCACAGGGAGCAATTTCTTCCTAATCTCTGATCAAAACCCACCCTCCTTCAGTCAAGGCCATTCCCTTTCTCCTATCACTACATGGACTTATGAACTACATGTGCTTATATTTTCCACCTAGACATAGTATTACATCCTAAAAGGGGCAGAAATCATAATGTTTTTAGGAGTCTCATGTCCCATTCTCTGAGCCTCCACAGGACTTGCATCCCAAGGCTGTTCCCTTGTCCCCTCTTTGCAAACCTGTGGTTCACCACCAGTCCTTCATCTCCGGGCACCTCAACCTCTTGAATTTTCAGGATGTGCTGAACTTGGTTTTCCACCACAGTTCCAGGCATGGACAAAGGGAGCTGTACAATATCCTCTGCAAGGACGTCCAGGCTGTGCTTACAAATGCTCTGGAGCACAGTGAAACACCAGACAGTTTTTCCTGCAGCACTATCATCCCATTTTACAATACTTCACTCACTTCGTGTACCAAATATAACATTGGCAGAGAGTGAGAGAAACAAAATCATTAATTTTGTCATCTTCCACCACTGTCACCAAATGAGGGATTGGAAAGGAGGTCAATAGCAAAGGTACAATAGCTGCAGTGCTGAAATATTTTGGATTATTCCTCTATGATACTGTGTTGTTTTCCAAGAGGGAAGTGAGGGCAATGTGTGTGAGAAGACCATTAGAAAGGAAGAAAAAAAACCATCAGGAAAGATCAATGCTTGACTGAGCTATTTTATTAAATTCCCCCTGGATTCAGTCCGAGACTTAAGGCATGATACGATCAGAGCAGATTGCCTTGGGTTATTCCACTCTGAAGTTGTCCATATATCTGACATTGGTCATGACATATTTAATTTGAACTGGAAGTTCAGATTTAATGGTTGAATTCAAGTGGAACGGGAAGCACAGAACCAAGTCGGGACTTACTGTCCATGACTATTTCTGCTCCCCTCCCTCAGCAGGCACCAGTGCTGTGGGGGGGACCTGGGAAGAGCCCTGTGCTCCCTCAACAACCTTGGAGGCAGGGTGAAAATCCCAGGAATGAGCAGTAGGACCCAGAGCGGTCTCCACGGGTGAGCTCACACTACCAAAACCTCTGCGTGACGCAGTTTGCAGGAATGAGGTGGAACTTTGGCTTCCACAGGAATTTTACTGCTGAGTATAATGGCATTAACCGTGACGTAAAATCCCCGGGAAAAGCAAAACAGAACAAAATAAAACAAAGGGAATATTTCCAGGCTGTTTGGTCCAGCTGCTTCCTCATTCCCACTGAAATTTTATTTGGATACAAGTAAATAATTCTGTCCATTGGTTACTGTCCCAAACAGCTGTTGCTGTTCTATCCCAACAGGTTGGTTTTAAGGGTATTTTAAATACTGTGCTGGGCAAGATTTAGGACATAAACACTGTTATCCACTGAAAAATGAGAATCAAGTTCTTATGAACATATTACCCTGTGTCAAAATTGTCAGTAGAGCAGAACTGAAGGTATAATTAGGAGCAGAAGTCTTGTTATTAGCAAAATTTAGCCTTAGCAAGAGTATTTCTAGACTTACCTCCTCTCACCACACGTTTTCCAGCCCCAGTTATGCTCAGCCTAATAGGCACTGGTAACATCTTGCACTGACCTTCCCACGGTGCAGAAGTCAGCAGTGCCAAGTCTTTTTCAATGCTTGGAAGGACCCTGCTGGCTCCTGCACTTATCTGGATTCAGTGGGGTTTGACCTCTCCATGAAATCATTATGGAAACAAATCCATGTGCATTCCCTCCACAGCCAGCAGCAAACACAAGGAAGAACAAGGAAGTGAATGAACATTCAAAATGTATCAGCACCCCTAGTCTGGAGGAGGTAAGGCAAAACAGCTTTAATTCTGATTCCTGCACTGATTTCACAAAGCCAGGCCTTCTCAGCATCTTTGTTTGTTTGGTTTTTCGTTTGTTTGTTTGTTTTAATTTGGTGGCTGTGACAAAACACAAATGCCTTTGGTGGCTTTGAGTGCAGAGTGAGGCACTGATGTCTGTCCTTCAGGGGTTTTCATTTCACATATTGTCAGCTGTGTTGTGCTGTTCAAGGTGAGACACACAGGTCTGAAGAGAAGAGGACACATCCCTCCCTGGCTGTCCAGCCACAGCCAGGGACAGGCACAGGAGGGAGAAGAAAATTCACATCTGAAGGTTTCACTCTTTCACAGCAGATGACTTTGACAGCTTCTCCACCTTCCCATTGCTGTCTCCAACCCCTCCACGGAGCTGGTGGCCCCACATCACTCCTGTGCTCTGAAAACATGGGAATGCCCCCTCTTCCCAGGAATTCCTGAGCCCAGAGGCTGCTCAGGAGCCGTGGGGAGCACAGCCCCCAGCTCCCCGAGCTGTTCCTGGTGGCCAACCCTTCACCACCCACCCCAGGGAGGTGTGGGGGGCACGGGGCTGGCAGACCCAGCTCCCCCAGAGCCACACTGCACCCACAGCCCCCGCACACGTCACCCACAAGTGGCACTTAGGGTTTTGGCCAGCACCATTAACGTGAGAGGCACTTAGGGAGATGGATCGGTCTCCACCTGATCGCTGAGGTCGTTTTCTCCTCCCATATGATTCATTGGGAGGGAATTAGGGGAAAATGGGCAAAGTATGCTGATGTAATGGTGCGTTTCTTCAGGAGCTCG
This sequence comes from Nicator chloris, assembly GCA_013400495.1. NCBI lineage: Eukaryota > Metazoa > Chordata > Aves > Passeriformes > Pycnonotidae > Nicator > Nicator chloris. The sequence goes on along the minus strand of WAAE01004290.1, from coordinate 292,020 downwards.
TTCATTGTCTTCACCTTGAGCTTTCAGATGGGCTGAAGTCATGAGGCAAACAATAGGAAATCTTCCTTTAAAATCGTGCCAAGGAAGAAAAACATTAAAAGTAAGAGCTCCTTTATAGCCTGCCTCAACTCTGACTTATCAAACGCAAGGTGTTTGTTAGATGCAACAGGTTCCTTGCTACGAAGCAGTGTTCTTACATTCCTCACACCCCCTGTAGGCTTTGAAATCAGTGTTCAAAGTGGACTTTCTGAATTCATGAAAACCCACAGGTCTATAATACATCCCTAATGGAAGTCAAACATGACACCCTAGAGATAAAACACAGTGGCCTTACCCTCTGTTCACAGTAGGTGTCTGTGTATAATAAATATTTTATTTTACTACAAAAACAAATAACTAAACATACCCCCTGTGTTTGTTCTGAACTCTACAGTAGCTTTTGTGAGTTTACTATATTTCAAAGCTGAGAGAGGAAACCACAAAGTCACATCAGTTATAATCCATGCTTGCACAAGGCAAGCCAGCCCTGATTCCAGCCCCACCAAGCTCCTGGGACCTGGGTGGCTCTGGCCCTCCACAGAGGACCCATGAGGAGCCCAGATGTGGGGTGGAAAGCCCACCAGGCACAGCCCCAGCTTGCAAAGGGTTCATAACACCAAAAACATCCCGTGGGTTTTGCTACTTTTAGTGGTGGGTGGTGGTCCTGCAGGAGCTCAGTTAAACTGGAGCGTGTGCTCTGTTCTGCTGAGGGACCTGGGGCACTCTCATTCAGTGGGGGACACCCAAAATACGTGGATGAGCTGACATCTAAAGAGAAGCAGGGCGTCTTCTCTGGGCTCCTCCATCACGGCCATGCTCTTGGCATTACCTGTGACTATCACACTTCTCCACTAGTTCTTAATTTCCTGGGATATTGACCCTGAGAGAGGCAAGTGCACACTGAAATGATCCCCCCTTTTTCTTCTCCATCCTCAGGAGCTCTTCAGTTGTGGGCCTACAGTTATGGAGAACCTCATTAGCTTCAGAAAACGGTGGAAGCAGCCTGCTGGAAAGGTGAGCCATGGTGAGGGCTGTCCCTCCCCTCAGACCAGGCAGCACAGCCAGGGCTGGCAGCAGGATCTCCTCAGCTTAACCCTGGTGGATACCTGAGGTACAAAGCACACCTGGTGTGACAACGTGGAATTATTGACTGGGTTGGGTTGGAAGGCACCTCAAAGATCACCTAATCCAACCCCCCTGCCACGGGCAGGGACACCTTCCACTAGACCAGGTCGTTCCAAGGCCTGTCCAACCTGGCCTTGGACACTTCCAGGATGGAAGCATCTACCACCCCTGTAGGTAACTCGTTCCAGTGTTTTATGTTCTGCTGTTCTACTTCCTGAGGTGTCCCTGCTGCTCCCCTGGCTCTCTGGATGCCGTTTTATCCCACTGCTGCTTCCAGCCACAGACATGCAGGGGAGAGGCACTCTCCTGGTGCAGCCCCACCTGGGATATCATCCCTGGAGCACCCTGCAGCAGGAGCAGCACCACAGAACTCAGACACTTCTCCATCCAGCCCCCAGTGCCTGCTGATCAGAGAAACGTGCTGCTTCCATCGCCCATGGATCAGGTTAGGAGACATCACTCTTCTCTCAAGGGCAGTGTCGAACCACCCAACTTTTAAATACGGATATATATGGAAAGGAAACGGAGAAATGTGCAGTAAATGTGCAGTTGCTGATGAATCACTGAGTTCTGACAGCTTTACACAGATATAACTGCGCCCGGCCAATTTCTCAGCTGGTGTAAACTGGCATCCATCCATGGCCTGTAATGAAGGCAGCCCAATTTACACCAGCCAGCTGACCCATTTTTATTGATTTTCAATGATTTACATCGGGCTCAGGATGGAGTAATACATTGTGGAATCAGGCCCACAAAGTATGGGCCCTAACCTTACATTATGGGGGAATTCCAAATTAGGATTTCTTGGTCTACCGTTATTTCATGCTTTTACATCTATCAAAAATGAGCTTTTCTAAGTGCTGCACCGTCAGGGTGTCATTATCTAGACACAATAATAAGAGAGTCAGGCACTGTAAAAACCCTGAAACCTTGACTTGTGGATTTATACAAGACATTTAATGTTATTTTAACATAGTATTTGGTATGTACTTTTATATGTTTCAGTGGCTTATATCATCATTCTTACTGCACTAAAACTTCCATGTCCTTTTTCTTAAATAATATCCTTGTGTAAATTTTTTTGTAAGCTCTAGGTTTATTTTATGACCCATAAACTTTGACAATATATTAAAATCTTGGAGGAATTTAATATCAGGAGAAGATTATCTTTAAAAAATCATTTCTCCGTGTTATAGAGACTTAGACACATCTAGTATGTTAAAAGGTTTAATAGCTGTTTATAAATTTTACTGCAACTGTCAATAACTTCATCATATATTAAACCAGTTAATAGGACAACAGAAAATATTTATAACTTGCTATAAACTGTTTAAGAAAATAAACTTAATTTCTAATGATAATGAAGCATAAAAGTCAATGAATACTAATTTTAATATTTTATCCTAATTTTAACACAGTTTTACCATTTGTTGTAAACACTGAGCAGAGATAAAAAGCACTGATTTTTCTAACTCTGGGGAAAAAAAGTCTCTGAAAGCATCATCAGTGATGAGAGTTTACATTGTTCTGGAAGAAGATATTAGGAACATTGATCCAAAAAAACCCAAATGGATAAGAAATTTAAATAAGAAACTCCACTTGGAAACATTTGGATAATATTGGATAACACCTCCTCTTCCACATAACTTCTGCAAAGCTGAATTTTTGCCATTTGGAATGTTTTCACACTGAAATCCCATCTTTTATTCCACTGTAAACCTAAACATGCCTGATCCTGCAGCACCCCACATCCCTCCTGTACTGCAAGAGGCACCCAAAAGCTGGTTTAGGTCTGTCTCTCCCAGTATGGAAAGTCCAACCACACCCTGCTATCCAGGGGCAAAAATAATTCCATTTGACAATGTGGATGTGCCTGCTTAGTTCAAAAATACCAGGACACCCAGATTCCCACAGATCCTCCAACTTCCCAATTAGGAAACAGCTTTATTCCCATTCTGTTTCCAGCATGGATCACGTAACAGACTATTTTAGCTGTTTTCCAGAGAGAAGAGGTCAGATCTTCCCAGGATCTCACATGGATCAGGCCGTGATGCTGCTCCTTCCCAAGCAGACTGTGCCTGGTCAGTCACCCCAACTCTGAATTTCCTGTTCCTGCACCTCCATCCCACGGCCACAGCCACAGGAAAGGACTGCCAGGGCTCCCACCATGCTTTTCACACTACAAACCTGACGAGCTGCACCCAATTAATTTTTTATATTTAATATTAGGCTTTATTAATCTAGTATTTTATTAATAGAATTCCTAAATATTTAATGCCGATTTTTATATGTAATGCTAAGACTTATTAATCTCCTAAATTTTATTAATAGAATTTTTGTAACTTTTTTTTTTTTTTTTTTTTTTTGGCCTCCCTCTTCCAGATCATTTCTGTGTTTTTAAAACACAGTGACACCAGAGGAAAAAAATAAAATAAATAAATAAACAACCATACAATCCATCCTTTAGGACTGGGACGCGTGAGGACAGCGCTTACCCTTCCCTCCTCATCCCCAACCCAATGTGAGTGCTGCTGGGGCCTTATTTCCTCCCCGTGAATCCTGCCGGGGTGGCTGCAGCCCTCTCTGCACCCCTAATGAGCCCTAATTAAGCTTCATTTGTGCGTTCAGAGCAGGCTCCAGGAGCAGGCGGCTCCCCCGTTAGGAAACTCTCGGGCTGCACATTCCTGAGGCACTCTGTGGATGCCATCCCGGGCACAACCGGCTCCTTTTCCAGCCTCCAAATTAGCACCACAGTCACATAGCAAATTGGAATATGCATGTGGCTTCACCACTGATATGGCGTTGCCTTCCCCTCTCCCTGACACTTTTGATGTTGCTCCCTTTCATCGTCGTCACCGTCCTGCTCCTGCAGCAGGCTCCACATCTGAGGCCCTGTGCAGGGCATAATTAGAAGCTGCAGGACCGAGACATGAAGGTTGGGCTCTTGTTTTTCAGGAAGCAGCTCGGGGAAGGGCAGCTGGTCCCTGGGCGGTGGGTGGGGACAGTGGCCACCCCACGGGGACACCCTGGGCTCCCTTGGCTGCACCCTGGCTTGGCTGCAGGCTCACCAAGGGGGCCAACCTGGACACCCCCTCCTCAGTGACCTTTGTTAAGGTGAGGGAAACACCCCAAAAGCAGAGGAGCTCCGTCTGACCTCTGCCATGGTCTCGCCTCTCCCATCCCAGGACTCTCCCTCCCAAGTCGGGCTGGGGAAGGGAAGAGGTGTGAGGGTCCCTTACTGCACTGGCAGAGCCAAGGGAGCCCTCCCTTCCCTCTAACAAACCAGGGACAAGGCTTGCCGCCTTCTAAATATCATTTCCTTACCTTTACAAGGACATAAATACATGTTTCAGTGTAACAAACCCTTTTCCTTGCATTCCACTCCAGACCTAGCATCTCTGTGCCCCTTCCCCTTTGGAAATTTGCTTCTAAGCATCACAGTTTTGCTATAGTGCAGTAAAAACAGGGAGTTTTCACTTTGCTGTTGCATAAGAGGTATCCCAATCTCCCAAAGAATAACCATTTATCTAGGAAAAGTGCTGAGCAAACAGGATTTATTGCAACAGTGCAGTTGGCCGATCACATCATGTTTGTTTCCTTCCTGGAAAGGGATGGTATTCGGAAAATAAACTATTTTTTGTAAGAAAACCTGTGTAGCTATCCAACAAAAATATCCTGTTAGTGTGAAGGAAGGACACCACCAGCCCTTCCCAGCTGCCAGACCCTTGGAGAGCAGACCTGGAGGTGAAGGTGCTGGGAGCCAAGGAAGCTGGAGTAGCTTCCAGGCAATTCATTCCCAGGATGGAAGGGGGTGTGGACAGCTGCAGACAAGCCTCATGCTCACCATAACCTCTCTTTACTCCTGCACCATGATTTGCAAGCAACAGTTGAAAGAGGAGAAATTTAGGTTAAATAGCAGGAAGAAATCCTTCCCTGGCAGGGTGGGAGGCCCTGGCACAGGGTGCCCAGAGCAGCTGTGGCTGCCCCTGGATCCCTGGCAGTGCCCAAGGCCAGGCTGGACATTGGGGCTGGGAGCAGCCTGGGACAGGGGGAGGTGAGATTTAAGGTCCCTTCCGACCCAAACCATTCCAGGATTCCATGTCACAAAGCTCGTCCCAATACTTGGCCAATGTTCTGTGGTGTTGCAGTGCTCCATAATCCCTTTAGAGACCCTCGTATGCCATGCTGGGCTCACCTCTTGCTGCTTCATGGGAAATGTCCTATTTCAGTGCTTTTAAGAGAGAAAGAAAGAGATGTTTCCGCTGTTATTAATGGTAATGGTAAAGCTTGAAGGAAAAAAAAAAAAGATGAAGACACAGCAGTGTATTTACTCAAAACACTTCAGTATAAAATAATAAAGTATTAAAAACAAAAGGTACCTCATCCTGCTGCCACCCCACTGGGCACCACACCGAGGGGGTCTTTGGCACCAGAGCAATTTTCTTACAATACCTCACATCCCACAAAATTAGGCACAGTCTATGTGTTAAGGAGGGAGCGTCAGATCAGTGCTGGCTTTGAATTCCCCTGCTTTTGTCAGCCTCATTATTACAGCTCGAATGTTATTAAAATGCTGCTCTTCGTCTGTTAATAATCATTTCACTTCTCTATCTCTGCCACATGAACTTTAGAACACTGTGAAATGGGTTTTGTAGTTGCATGTTTTTTTCAAGTTCATTGATCAAACATTTGTACATTTTAATGTTATAAATAATTGAAGAGCCTTCATTTTTCAGTGTTAAAATTAACTTTTCTGTTCTGCCTTTTAAAACTAGAACAAGGGGAAGTGTAATTTAAGCCATGAAAAGGCTGCAAAATACGTGAAACTCTCTGTAACCCTTTTCTGTGAGACTCTCCTCGTTTCACTTTGATTCTTGCCGAGACTGAAGTGTGTACAGCCAGCCCTTGACAGGCTCCTCCAGCAGGTTACTTGCTAGAGGAGTTCACCTATTTTCAGAGAAGTCTTTAAACATGGGATGGATACAAGGAGACTGTTTGAAGCCACCCAGCAGGTTTGGAAAAGCTGGGGGCAGGGAGGAGCTGGAGGAGGTGGGAGCAGCAGAGCCAGACAGGGATGTTCTGATGAAGGACAGCAGTTTATGTCTCAGTGCACATTTTTCCTCCCTTCCTAAAGTGGGTGTTCAATAGGAATAAAACCTTTGGAATGAATGAACCCAGGAATGACCCAGAATGCAGGGAATAGGAAGAGGAAAGCATAGGGTTGCCTCTGGGAAGGAGGGCAAGACTCAAACCTGCACTGGCATCCTGTGAGGACAGTGAAAAGCAATTAGGTTTGATATAAAATTCCCACTTCTGGTGGTCCCAGACCTTCCTGCTGCACCAAAAGTTTCAACCAAACAACTACACGAAGGGCGGCAAGAGGGCTTGTCCCTGTACCAGCCCCCAAATGGGGCTGAAGAGCAGACAGAAGAATATCCTGCAGTTTGCACAAGTCTGGGAAATCACCAGCAAAATTAACAGTGCTTGGGCTTGTGAAAGAGTGTGGTGATGTCAAGTGTGGGATGTTTCACTACAGATCTAAGCCTGACTCTAAATCTAGCTCATTCACAACCTCTCAAGTCAACCAGAGTTAATCAGCAGTACTGCTACATGAACTGCTGGAACGAGTCAGAATGGAGCAAGCTGAATATCTCCAGTTTTTGGAAGAATATCACAAGCAGATGCTTATCCAACAAGTATCAGAAGACACTCAACCTCCTTCATTGAGGAGCTGTGCTGGGAATTTTCCTGCAAGGGAGTTCCCATGGGGGATGGCTGGAGCTTCCTGACCCCAGCCAGGGTGGGGATACTGTGGGAAAGGCAGATCCCAAATTCATGTTCACTTAATTTTGCCAGCCCTGGAGCGCCTTCATCCCGGCAAACACACGGATTTGGGAGAGGACAGCCTGCCCACCAGGGGATTTTATGCTGAACAAACACACACATGAGATAAGGTTCCCTGAAAGTTAAGAGGAAAACGATGAATCTTTACTTTAAAAGGGGTAAACAGTAAAGGCTGGATGGGTCTCCACCCTCAGATTGCTGCTCACTTGCTACGAATTTTATGAAAACAGTGTTGAGTGAAATGGAGATTTACTGAAAGCACTAAAGCCAGTGTTGATGGAGCAAACAACCCTGACATGGCTGTGCCGGAATTCATTCCAAAGAGAGCATTCCCAGAGCCTCTGTGATGCCAGGAAAAGACAGAGCCCATCCCTCAGAGCCAGCTTAAGAAAATGGGCAAAGTTTTCTGCAGCAAATCCGGTTTGGCCTGAGCTATACCCCTGGGCAAAAGCCAGGTCTGGCCACACAGAGCAGCACCTTGTGCTATGGGCGTCAAAGTAAGAGCCAAAATGGCAGATTTAAACCCAGAAAATTGCAAAAGTTGCCTACTTGTGGCATCACACTCCAGAGAGCCGTAAATCGGAAGAACTGTAACAGGAAGTGAAAGAAAAGGGAAATCCAGAAAGTGGATACTTGGTTCCCTTGCTGTCAACCACAGCTTTGGTCTCTCACGTGTTTCTTCTGCACAAAACAATGGTTTAAGAAGTGAAGAGTTAAAAAAAAAAAAGTCATAGGTATGCTGAACTGAGCTGAAATAATAGGTAGGGTGCGGTTCTGTTCTTGATATCCCACTGTTAGCTCCAGGAGATCAGGAGGAAGGAAGACTTACCTCATCTCCTCATCTGACAGAAAAGAAAAAAAAAAAAAAAGAAACAGAAATATATAAGAAAAGAACATAAGGGGAAAAAAAAGACAACTTCTAGAGATTGTCACAGTTTGAGGACACACGCGGCTCGTTCTTCCAAAATCCACTCCTCAGTGGGCTGTGACATTCCTGTTATCCCCCTCAGCAGGGGAACTGGGGAATGCTCCTTTGGCAGAAGCTGGATCATCAGGGGCGGCTCCTTGTCGCGGGCAGGGGCTGCACGGGGATCCTGAGATGTGGGTCCCACCCCATTCCCGAGCAGGCGTGGGATCCCTTTGGCTCTGCTGCCAGTTTGCCCGAGCGCCAACACTCCACAAAGAACTTTCTGCAATTATTCCTTGGAGCGACTTAACGGAACTCTTGCCCCGTGGTGCGCGGCGTTATCGGCCCCTCCGACAACCGCTCCAGCCCTCAGCCTTAATCTTGGAATTCTCTGCATCTTCCAAGTTTTGGTCCACAGGAGGTTTTCCCCCTTTTTTCCCCCTCCGCAGTGCCTGACTGGTGGGGATGGATTAAGACAAGCACAAGCAACACCGCATGGTAAATTCTTTCTTTGCATGACAGCTGGTTTGAATGTGTTACAGGAACGAGGAAAACATTGCTTCCATACTCAAAGAGAGCCTCAGCTTTTCCAAAAGGCTTTGGCTCATCCACAAGAAGTTCAGCTGCTGATATTCGCTTATTTAATTCTTTACCAAACATGCAGAATCTCTGAGAACCATTTGTTTAAATTACTTACACAACTTGCCGTTTTAATCTTTTTTTCCTATTAATCTGTGACAAACCATGGAATTTAATATTTTTTACCATGACTAATGTATGAAATTTCTTAGCTTTGTCTGTAATTTACAGAGAGCCCTGAATAATTGAGCCTTTACGTTTAAAGGCTTATATTTTGTTATTCTAGCTGTGATGGCTTGTAATGGTTTGAAGAACCTGAGGGGCTTTACTGATATGTGCCAATAAAAAAATACCAAAACTGATCTCAGCCCCCCTTGTTTTCCTCTGTTGGCCTCCCAATTATTATAGGGAGGGAGAAATGAAAGAAAATAAATAAGAGACAACATGGAGAGGAGGGGAAGACCAAGGAATTAATGTATTTCAATGACTGCACAAGAGTTTCCAGCACCTCTGCTGTCAAATCCCAGCCTACACATTCTTTACCCTTGTTTAATGGATTAATGCCTTGCACTGTCAACCACAGATATTTCCAAAATAAAATATATAACGAAAATGTAGGCAAAAGGTCAATCTCTTTACAATCTGCAGACATCCCCAGTCCCCAGCTACGAAGGTTTTGAGTTCAGCAAATCTGAGCCAGCCCGAGGCCCTCAGGGGACACGGACTGAGGGGCAGCTTTGCCTTTACAAGATGAAGCCACATTGTCCAGGTCATCTCGACACTCACAAGGGTGACATGAGCAAATTGCCACCTGAACCAGAAGAGACAGAGACCCAATGGCCCCCAGCCAGGTTTTGGTAGCTGAATGACTGAGCAGGACCTCACCTTTCCCCAGCACTCCAGCCCACACCTGCTCTGCCAGAAAGATGGAAGGACTCTGATCCAGAAAACGCTTGCTCATGGACCTGCAACGACCCAGTAATGGCTCAGAGGACAATCCCTAGAGGAATGTTGCCCAATCTCCACATGGAATGATGAGACTGAAGAGCAGGAGCATCCCGGCAGCCACTGAAACACAACAAGCACTGGTGAGATCTCTGTCTCTCATCCGGGAGGAAGAAAAGAACACAAAGAAGCTGCTGCTTAAACACTGGAAAATGGGTCTTGGAATGATGCAGAATACCAAGTGATCTAAGGGCACCTCAGCCTTAAACCAGAGAGCACAGAAAGCCTTGGCACAAGGATGTTATATATATATTCCTCAGGTCATGTTATTTCTTTTAAATATTAATCAGAAAAATTGGAAAGCTTTATTATGAAGATGACAAATGCTACTGTGCCTCGAGGAAAGGTTGTGCACAGGATGTGCAAACTTGTACTTATTTGATTCAACATGGTGACTGTGGGCTGCACTTTTAATGAGGGAAATAAAACATCCTCTTAATTGGCTATAAAAGGATGTGCACCACAGACTTACTGAAACATTAGGCTGCATAGTTAGGACCTACTTTGTAACAATGCCTCATATTTATTAATATTATTTTTATTGGTTGCAAAATCTATGAGTTTATCTATATGATAGAAACAAAAGGCTTTTTTTCTTTTTTTTTTTTTAAGGGAAAAGAGAGAAAGAAAGAAATTATATTTTACACAGGGAAAATTGAAAACATCAGCATACCCTACAGAGTAATAGCACTTTATCATGATTTATACATGGGAACATAACTGTTGCCAAAAAACATAGGTGACCTCTCCCTACCCTATATTAATAATTACAGTATGGAGATGGAAGCATGATATGTAGGACACTCCTCTCTGCTCCAAAAAATAAGGGGGGAACTGTACAAAAAACATAAAAAAGAGGCAGATCTGACTAGGAAGTGTTGACAGGCGTCGCATCTCATGCAATGAAAAACACATTATTGGAATCTACCCAAAACACAGGTTTTATTCCAACTGTTCGTACCATATATTTATTTATTTTTATTTTAAATTAAGGAAGAGCACACTGTGAACACCCTTTCTGTTCAGGCTCTGGTGAGCACAGAGCACCTCTCCGACAGAGACAGAGCCAAACACTTGGTGACAATGCCTGAATCTCAGGCAGAGGGGTTTGGGGTTACCTGAGGGGTTTTTGTGTTTCTTAGCAGATCCCTCCCCCCATCAGGTTAAGGCCATTTTCCCTACATGAGTTTCAGCATTATATTAAGGAGATTATTTATTAGAAAAAAACCATGGAGAATGATAACAGCATTTTTCACATGGAAGCCACTTTTTGAAAAAGCGTTTTTCCTGCCCTCACTCCTAAAAAGTTTAAACCCATCCTTTAAAGAGCCATCTGAAGGATTCCTTTGAATGACTCCAGCCATGACGACCAGAAAGGGAGGGGATCCCACACAGGAGCCTCTCCACTCAGTGCCAAACACTGAGATTGCTGAAGCTGCTGCCAGCCCCCTTCCCCAGACATCAGCCTTGGTGTGTAATGTAACAAACAAAGCCAAAAGCACCCTCTAGAAGAAATTAGAAAGAAAAAACTCAGCAAAGGCTGCTTCAGTTTACAAATTCATGTTGAAACTTGTTAGTGATTGTGTTCTTAAGAGTTTATAAAGCTCTGTTACAGTCTTAACTTGACATATAATGGAGCTTCCTGGATTAAATATCCCTGATACTTTCCCCCCCCCGCAGCAGACAAGGCAGGAAGAAATCTTCTTCCAAGGTCCACAGTTGATTTTCCAGATTTTCATATCCTCAGGCTTATGAAATGCTGATCCAGAAGGAACAGACCATCACTCTGTGCTAACTCCTTTCTTTGTGCAGCTCCAGGCAGGGAACAGCAGGGCTGGACACAACACAGGTGAGGAGCAGCACTAAATCCAGCTGCACTGAGGAGGCTTGGCTGGAGCAGACACATTTTTTCTCCTAAATGCCACATTTAAACTCTCCTCCTTTAGGGCTGAGACCTCTGGAGGGACTGGACAGAAGAAATCTGACGCCCACAAAAAATTAAGGTCTTGATTTTATATCAAACCTAATGGCAGACACCCAGCAGCGTCTTTATATCAGGTAAGATAAAGCAGCAATAGGCTGCACTGATTTAAATCCCCTCTACTTTATTTTTCTTAGGTGAGTTTTGTTTCCCACTGAACCTTTCAGGCCCTGGAAAATGTAAAACGAAGGCAGGAAGCATAGGTTTAAATTATGTCAGACAAGATCAGACAGTGCCTGGAGCAGACAGGCTCTCTGCAGGTCCTCGCTGTAATGCTGCTCGGGCAGCCTTCTGGGAGAGCAGGAGGAGCTGGGGAGCAGCGAGCAGAGCTGGAAAACACGGCTGGAAAATAACAGAGCTCCCTGTGCTGGGCTTCACCCCCACCTCCTGCTGCAGCGGCCTGGCGGGGTGTCCCGTCCGCGCTTCTCCCGCTTGCCCAGAACAGGCACTGCCACTCTGCTTCTTGCAGCCTGGTGCAATGGCAGGACCACTGATGCTTGAAAAATAACTGTGAGTGCTGTGGAAAACACAGGGAGCGGCCTCTTAACCTCTGGCTTCCTCAGAAATTTGGAATTACCAGATCTTCATCGTAACGCGCGGATTCCGGAAATTCTACAGGATGAGACGCCTGAAATTAAGGGGAGTGTTTTGGCATGCCCAGTCCTTGCTGCAGCTATATTGACACCAGCTCATTGCTAAAACCAACACTCAAGTTCACTTCATCCTATTTCCAGCAATTATAGCTACTTCAAATAGGGAATTTTAATGCAAGAAGTGGAATAAATGTCATTCCTGGAACACGTACATTTCTGTAATCTAATGTGAGTAAGAAGTCACTTGAGATGGAGAAACGCAACAGCCCCTTTAGGGCTAGTGCCACAGCAGAGGCAACAAAAGGGAAACCCTCGTTAATCCATTGGAAATATCATGTTAATAAATGAAAATGAGATAATGACTTTTGTGGCTAGCTGAATCTTGTCTAAAGCCTCTTATGAGCTTCATGTGTCTCAATTAGGGACTATGTTACAAGGTAAAAAAAAAAAAGAAAAAAATCAGCTGCGGGCTGAACACAATAAAAAACAAAGTTAAATAAGGAAATGTACTTGGGATTATTATTATTGCAACCCTCCTGCCTGACCTAGAAGTGTCTTATGGTACAGATCCACCCTGAGCTCCCATTACAGCTTTTAATTGGAATTTCAGTAGCTGCTCCCGCAATGTGAGGAACGACTGAAGTTTGCTTTTCTCTTCCCTATCAAAGGACACAAAGTCAAAGTCCATTTACGCTTCCTGATCCCACATCCCACCATCCCACAGATAAACTCTTGTGTTCCCACACCAGTGGCAAAGTCCCAACTATCCTCACTCAGTGAAAACCAGCACAGACCAGGCTGGGAACCAGACAGGAGGAGAGGAATGGGTTTTCCACCAGGCAGGGAGAGCACAGAACCTCCCAAATTTCAGTGTCTGGGCAGGGAAGGAGGAATCTGGCCCCAGCAGACTATTCCTTACAGATTTTAATGTTCACAGTCTGTGATCAGATTTGTCACAATAAACACATCTCATGATTTCAGCTTTTTGAAGTTTTGGTGGAAGAAGGTGTTTGATGCAAACCTAGAGCTTCTCTGCTTCAGGAAATTAAGAATCACCTAAAGGGTGCTACATATGAACCTTTATTAGTTTGTATCCTCCTAGACTGTTATCAGAGTTGTCCTTCTACAGCAAAGGTATTTATTTCCATAAAACCTACTTTAAATCAAGACTTTCCGGTAAGCAATTAAAAAATTCTACATCCTCATTTTCTGGTAGCTAGCGTTCAAAAATTAGAGAGATATATATGAAAAAACAATAAAATAAATGGACAGCAACAGTCATCTACCAGTGGAGATGCTGTTGCCCCATCCCTGGAGGGATTTAAAAGCCATGTGGAGGTGGCAATTGGGGACATGGGTCAGTGGTGGCCTTGGCAGTGCTGGGGGACAGTTGGACTTGATGGTCTTAAAGTCTTTTTCCAGCACTAACAACTGTATGATTCAAAATACTCCACTTTCTTAACCCTCTTCTCTAAATATTCCTTCTCCAAAATAGAATTACATTAATTTTTTTCAATATTTTTGTTGTCGCTCTTTTTACGGTTTTTTTTTTTTTCTTGTGGTTTTTTTCTTTTTGAGTCAGGAAATGGTAACTCTTCATGAGTTCAGTTATTATGAGTTCATTTGGTATTCATGGAAATAGCAGTGATTATAATGAATTCATTTGATATTCATGTGCATGTCACATGTCCTTCGGTGGCAGGGCCACTGTCACTCAGCTCTCATTAGGCTGTGCTCTCGTGGTGATGTCCCTGCTCTGGCCCTGCACGTGGGCAGGGTTCTGGGAACAGGGACAGCACAGACACGTCACATTCCCGGTTATAGTAACTCTTTCTTACTTTAAGAAAAGCAGTTTTAGTATGTTATGATTCAATAAAAACCACAATTTCTCTCTCAGGAGGGTTTTGGAGTTTGTAAACTTCTTTGTTTCCTTTCTGCTCTCCAGCCCTCTGCACTTCTGAAAACGTGCAAGAGTTACTCGAGAAGAAGAATTTACAACTTAACATATTGACTTTGTGCTCCTCTGCTCTTGCTTTTCAGCCACAGTAATTCACTGGGATAATTTGCTTCTGAAACTCTAAACTTGCCGGGATTTCAGGAATAATTTTCCGTCTGAAGGGCTATTTTTTGTGTGCCAGGCCTGTGATATTGCTGTTGAGAAGAGCTCAAGTTTAGAGCAGACATCAAATTCCCTGCTCACCTTCATAAAAAAGCAACCAAGTCCCCAATATTTTTCATATTTCTGCACAAGATTACAAGCAGGGATGCTCCAAAGGCCCTGGAGGAGCGGGGGGCTCAGGTCACACTCAATTGAGTGGGATTTATTTCCTTGAACCATTTTGGGCCCTCTCAAATCCTCCACTCTTTAACCACGCCAGCGACCGACTGCGAGCTTCTTGAGGCGCAACGTCGTGGGAGCCATCACGGTGACTTACAGCACAAAACGAGCCTGGCTAAGGTCAAAAGTTCTTCAAAAAAGTCTAATACACACATCATACACATCCCCAGAGGTGTCAGCTCTATTCACCTTAATCCTGAATCAACACTGCCTCCGTGAGCGCAGCCCACGCCTCGTCCTCCGGGGCCGCTCCCGCGCTTAAATTTGGATGCGGGAGCCTTGACGGATTTGGGCTGTGGATCACCAGGGAAGGAAACCTGGCGCTGCTTCTTGAGGGCTTGCAAAGCATCATCAAGGCTTTGTTTCCACCTAGCCTCTAACCTCTCGCAGGCACTGGGCTCTCCAGTTCCCCAGCAGGCACTGGGAGGCTCTCCCAGGGGTGCCCCTTAAAGCCACGTGGAGCCTCAAGCTTGGCACGTGGGATCAAGGAAAGGAGGAAGGAGTAGAAAAGGATTCTTTTCTCTTGATGCAAATTAATTGCTCTGAAAAACTTGATGTGCAGACAAAACCATTGGTGTTAAATTTTCCTGGGACAGATGGACAGAGAGAGTTTTACCTGCAAGTAAGAGACAAGACGTGGATTAAGTGCCCAAAGCTTCAATTTTTAGAAGAAAGAAAACAAAACAAAACAAAAGCCCAAAAAACAAAGGAAAATATGATCAGCTCTTGTTTCTGTTTCTAATGAAAAGCTCTTGGCTGTGGCCAGGGCCACCTGGGGGTCACTCATCTATCATCAAAACAGATGCCATCCCAAATTTCCTATCTGGCAACACCAGTAACGTTGTTATTGCTGTGTGCAGGCACTAAAAGCTTTTTGGGTCTTCTTTCCCCTCACAGAGGTAAATCACAGCGTGGGAAACACGTTCCACATGAATGATGGTCACCCTGACCATGGCTGCTCTTCGTGTACAAAGGGATCACGTGAAGATATTTGCTGGATTAAGCACGATTTTGGCTCACATTTGTCTTTTGGTCATTTCTGATGCACATCTTTCCCCTGCACAGCACAGGCACCATGTCCCTGCCCCTCACACACGAAGCAAACGTGACAAACTTTGTCTGCCAGAGGAAGCACAACGCAGATCTCGTGAGTTATTCCCACTTTTGGCATCAGCACAGATGCAGCTTGGAGCTGGACTCCACAGGCAGTTTATTGACCTATGGAGAAAATCTGCAGGCCAGGCTCAGAGATATTTAAGTCAGGAATAAATCTGGTAATTTATGGTGTAGCTGACAGCTCTGAACTGGCATTTGCAGCTTGTGCTCAGGGATGGCTGGAAGGGGGCCACTACCCAAAGGGGCTCCAGGAGAGCTGGAGAGGGACTTTGGACAGGGGTCTGGAGTGACAGGACACAGGGAATGGCTTCCCACTGCCAGAGGGCAGGGAGAGATGGGATTTTGGGAAGGAGTTTTCCCCAACAAGGGCCTACATTCAAAACTATTTGTGGATAAATAATTCAGAAAATTGAGAGGTTTTTTCCTGCCCCAAACCTATTTATGGTTCTTTGATAAAGTAACTGAGCTGCACAGCAGGCTAAAAACTTCACAAAACCAATGGACTTGGTAGGTTTAAAACAAAGATGAAATTTCTGTTTGCCTTTTGGTGCTTCCCCCAGCCCTGACACACAGGTAGGATAAAATTCTGGAAGCTGATGTTTTGTCAGCTGAAAGATTGAGATCAATTCCAGCTCGATCCAGGAAAACATGCAGATTCAGCATTCCTCCACCCAAACATGTGCCCTCCTCAGATTTTAGCTTTAACATCTCCTCAAAACATTTAAAAATGCCTTAATTGACTGCTTGCTTACACTCTGCAAGTGAGATCAGGCCAAATATCAATACAGGGAGACATGTCTTGAAATAAGAGTGCTGCACATCTGCACCAAAACATCCTTTTGTATTGCTCTGCTGCTCCCAGTAAGTGCACGGCGACAATCTGCATCGAATTCAGGAGGCTTTGCTGCACCAGTCAATTCAGATCAATAGGAAAAGGCTCTCACAAAGAAAACAAGTGTTGTGTGGAAAATAGTTCAGGCAGCAGGAACGTTTCACAGTCGGGGTTGGCAAATCAACAGACTTTTATCTGTGGAGAAAAAAGAGCCTGTCAGGTTTAAGCTGAGCACTGATTTCCAGTGCCTTTGGCCAATTGGAGGCACACAGGGCTTGGTCAGGCAGGTCACAGCACCCTGGGCAGCAGGATGAGGCCCTGGCACAGATCCTAACTGGGAAAAAAATACCTGTACAGCAGCTCCAAGCACCTGATCCCCGTGCAGAGGTCTGGGAGAAAACCCCCCTGACCAGAACAGGACTTTACAGGGAGACCTGTAAAGGTGAACGTGGCATTACCTTTATAAACCAACTGCTCCGTCTGGTTTGGTGGTTATGGGATGATGCAGTAGAAAAAGGTTCAGAGCTGACTCGCTGCTTGAATTGTGAGGGTGAATTATGGACTGAAAGAGTTCTCACTTTTTTCCTGAATAGCAGCTATTAATGACTCATTCCTGAAGGCAGTGGCAGAAGATGCAGACAAATGAGAAGCAGGTTAAAGAAGAAATATGGTTTCATAGACACAACAGCCTCATGCTCTGGGAAGAGAACGGAGTTATTCCAGCCTCTATCAACTCCCTCTTTTGTTCCTGTTAGGAACTTGAAGTAGCTGAAATAATAGTTCCTGTTTAGTTCAATTAGACAACTGTCAAAATTAACAAAAAAGGGGGTAAAAGCAACAGGGAATTATCAAAGCAGTAAATAAAGGAACTTAAGCAGTCAGAAACTCTGATATTTGGATCTTGGCTTTACAAACAGAGAATTCCAGACTGCAGTGGTTTGCAGTGGACCTTAAAGATCATCCAGGTCCACCCCCTGCCATGGGCAGGGATGTCTTTCACTGTCTCAGGCTGCTCCAAACCCTGTCCAACCTAACCTTAAACAATTCCAGGAATGGAGAATCCACAACCTCTCTGGGCAAATAGGGTCAGCACACTGTGCTAGACCCCTCTTTGACCGAGATTTTATTTCCTACTTGCAGTCAGATACTAATATATAACACTGAAATGCAGTATTTTATACTAGACACTACTAAACAGTACTAAAACCAGTATTTTAGGGCCATCACTCCTAGTCAAACCCACCAAGAGCAGAAGTACACACAAACTGAGCCGACCCATGACTAAAACTTCAAATTTTAAAAAGCATTTTCTTGTTCCTCATTGGGTGAGAGATTTATTTAAAGCTTCCTGTTGAGTCTTATTTTAGCCATGCTCATTTTCCAAATGTTTGCAACAAAGAAAAAAAAAAACAACAAAACTGCAAACAAGCAGAACTTAGGAAATTGATTTAAATAACACCAAGAAAAATGGGAGGGGTTTTATGCTATGCTCCTAAAATCTGATGGAAAAAGTGATTTTTAGAGCAGAGAGGATGCTGTGGTGCTTGTCTGTTCTGGCTCACATCACATCACCAGTGTCACTGAGCATGAGGCAACAGTGGTATTTCTATTTTTGTGCATAAAGTTCAGTACACATTGGAGAAGAGAACACAAATGCAGCTCCCATCACTAAAAAATCCTTGCAGTGCCTCCATTTTTTTCATCCCATTTCTCCATGAATTAGTACACTACTACAGCTTTACAATTAGGCTACTTTGCAGGTCATGCACACAGCAAAAGTATTTCTGGACCAGAACTAAAATTAGTAAGATCTCTGCTGGGTGCTTCCTTGTAGGTCAGAGCACACAGACACGTCCCTTTGCTCACTGGCATTTCAGGGCTGATGTACTTTTTGTTTTTATCTGTTCACACGAGCCTGGCAAACCCAGACCCTGGCACATGTTATGCTTGCAGCAGTGTGACTTCATGCCATAAGAGAATTCAGGAATTTGTAATATTTACAATGGGGTTTTTATAATAAAGGGTGGGTTTGGGTTGGTTTTTGGTCGGGTTTTCTTTTTCCCCCTCACGTCTTTTTTCTGTTTTCCTCCTGATTCCAAAAATTTGGGGGATTTTATTTACAAAGAGGGAGAAAAATTAAAAATTGGCCTCTGGGAGTGATGCAGGTTCAGCAGAGGATGCATTTTATAAACCAAGAAAACCCCTTTAGGTATAATTCTTCCTATTCCTGGTGCCCCCTGGGCAGCTCATTTACACACTGAAGGTACCTCCTGCCCTCTGACCCACCACACACCTTTCCTTGCATGTCTTGATAGCAAAGATTAATTATTTGGCCTTTAACTATGTAATTAGTGAAGAGATGAGTTGCTCTAGCAAAGAACAGAGCTGATTCTGCCCCCCAGCTCCATCATTCCCACTTTTCCAGCATACTTAGATCCCAATGCAGGCTTCCTTTTTCTCCCTGCTTGAATCAAACACATCCATATTCTTATTTCTGCTCCTTTTTTTATATTTTTCTCTTTATACTTGTTTTATCAACACACATCCTGGGAATCTGAGCAAACTTAGAGAGTTTATCTCTAGTTCATCTCCTCTCAAATTTCTCCTCAGAATCTTGAAACCTCCGAGTCAGATCACCCTTTAACGAGCTTCTTTTCCCCCAAGTGAGTACAGATCCAGGTTTCCCAGGCTCTCTGCCTGGTTCACAACTTCACTCCTGTCATTGCTGCTGTCATTCCCTGCCCTTCCCAATCCCTGGGATGTCCTTTGGGTCCCAGAGTGTCCCTGCCTTGGGCAGAGCAGCAACAAGAGATCCAGGTGGGTATTTTACAACACGCCAGATTAAACTCTTGTATTTTCACAGTTCACTCTTCTGTGGGTTAAACTTCTGCTTTGCATTAGTTCTACACCTGCTCCTCGCCCAGAGCTCTGCCAAACCTTTGTTTGGTGAATATTCCCACAATTTAGAGCTGCAAATGTAGAAATCCACGGTTTCTCTCCAGCAGAGCCCATGGGTTGTTTTCTCCCACCCTTCCCCAGCCTTGTGCAGGAGCTCTCTGCAGGTTGAATCCATCAGCTCCTCTTTATTCACCTCACTGGTGCCACCTTCCCTCCAGCTTTTCCAGGGGATGCAGAGAGCTGTGGTTTAACCCTCAGGGTCACAGGCTGAGGGCTGGAAAAGCCCTCCCAGACCACGGAGTCCCAGCTGTGCCCCACGCCCACCTTGTCCCCAGCCCAGAGAGGGCCACTCCTTGCACACCTCCAGGGATGGGCACTCCAAACCTCCCCGGGCAGCCCCTTCCCATGTTTAACCCTTTCAGTGAAGAAGGGCTGTGAGATCATCTGGAGATTTCGCCAGCCTCCACTTGCACCTCACATCCCTCCCTCTTACACCAGCACTGCTCCAACCCACAGCCCAGTTCTGTGAGCAACCCTTTTGGATGAGTGCCCTGAGCCCAAAAAAGACGGAATTAAGCCCAACATTCTCACCCGTGCCTGCTTTCCACATCATCTCCCTGAAAAAATCCCCCTGATTTGTCAGACAGGATTTACCCTTTATGAAACCATGCTGACTGGTTTATTTCTCCAGATGTTTTGTGATCTCATC
Organism: Nicator chloris; assembly: GCA_013400495.1. Classification (NCBI taxonomy): domain Eukaryota; kingdom Metazoa; phylum Chordata; class Aves; order Passeriformes; family Pycnonotidae; genus Nicator; species Nicator chloris. The sequence goes on along the minus strand of WAAE01004290.1, from coordinate 272,054 downwards.
CTTTATTAATGTTTCTAGAGCTCTGCCTAGCACCAAGGTCAGATGTACTGCTCTATTATAGCCTGGCTGTTTTTCCCAGTCCTTTTTTTCCAACTCCCCTCCAAACTGGGGTTGTATTTACTTCTCTCTAGTCCCTTGGTGTCTTCCTTTGTCTCAAAGGAGCCCAGACAAAAATCTTCCTTTATTGAACCAGTAATCTCTTCAGTGATCTTGTTAAAGATTCCCCAGCACATAACTCCTACTACCTTGGAGCTTCCAGGGATTTTAACTTACACAAGTCTCATTCCAGCACAAAATGATCATATCCCAGAAACTTTGCTTCTATTCAACCTTGTGAACACTGAGGAGAAAGATGTGTTCAGGTAGAGGATTTCAAAGTGAGTTTGGGGATCTGAGTGCTCAGTTCCCACTGTAGTTAATGGGACAGGGGCTTCCAAACCTCCTACAGAATTCAGAAACTGGAACCTAAAAGTTAAACCTATCAAACCTGTATAGAACATACTAAAACCTAATGAAATTGTGTACAGCTGATATATGGCCTTCACTTTTTATGCACATATTGTGGGTAAATATTTAATTTTTTTTGTTGGCAATATTTATTTTCAGACCAGATAGTTCAGTAAAGCAGCCACTGAGAGGCTTTTTTTTGTTTATTCATTTTTTTTAAGGCTGCTGGCTTCTCTAGGTTCCATCTGGAAGGCCTCAGCATTGGTGAATATCCTCGATTTTGACATATTCTGTGCTTCCAGGTGCAGCCAGAAGCCTCTCTCCTGTCCTTAGTTTGACTCCAGCCCCAGACACTCAGGCCCTTTCCACGTCCTCTCATGTTCACACCCGGTGTCAAGTTCACAAAGTGCTTGGTTTTTACCAAAATCTTCAAGTACAAGCAAAGCACAGATAATCAGGAGCTTTTAATGCCAATTCCTGCATTTTTGCAGCCTCTCCACAGGGCTATTGGCTGACTCATCCCCAAAGCCCCTTCCTTCAGTGTTCAGCTCTATGTTAACAAACTCCACTCATTTCTGCATCACCCCCAAGAATATTTTCCATGGTTTTCCAGCTGATCTGCACTGACACTGTTATCGCTCAGCCGTGCTTTGGGAGCTCAGCTCCAGGGCTGCTAAACCTTTGGTTTGGTCCCTGAAGGAGCCTGAGAACCAGAGGACACAGTGTCCACCCCACTTCTCCAGGACAAGAAATCAACCCTGCACCCACAGAGCCCGCTCTGCCCCCTCACTCCTGCCAGGTAAAATTCCAGCAGCTATTTACTCCTCCAAACCAGAAGGAAACTCCAGCAGATCTGCAAGAACTCTCAGTGTCTATCTCTACTTTCAGGCCTTGCTCCTTCTGGAGCTTTCTGCCTTTCTCCCGTGCAGATTTTCCAGGCAATTGGAACAAGGAGGTTTTTGAGGTCCCCTCCAACACGAAGCAGTCTGTGATCCTCGAGTCTGGGTTTCACCTTATGAACTCTGGGCTCCACTCACCACTGGTTATTTCAGCTTGTGGCGAAGCAAAAGCGAAAATACCTCAAGTGGTTGTTTTACTGGAGGTCTGAGTTGTTTGTTACAGGCTGTCTCCAATGACACCAGCTCCGAGTTTAGAGGCTGCAGGATATTAATATTAACAATGTAAATAACAGACAATTCTTCAGAGGGCAAAGGAACTTGTCTCCAATTTTCAAAGGATGTGCTTTACTTAGCTGAGGCTAATTAGCTGTGATCTTCATATAAGAAACAAAAAAAAAAATAAAATTGCATTTGATTTTACATTTTTAAGCAGCTGCAAAAACCATCTTATTTATCCAAAACAGACTTGTAGGATCATTACCAAGTTCTCGAGCATGTACAAATTACTGTCCCCAAGATTATTTTTCTTATACAGGGTATTTAGAGAGAATTTGTTCCTTACAGCACTGTCCAACCATTGCAAGGAATTTCCTTCTGAGAAATGCATTTCCCCAGTCCTGGCTTGTAAAAACCTGCTGGTTACTTCTTCTTTTTCTACAAATTTGTGCATTGATTGTAAGAAGCCCTGATGTTTATACGTCATACACAACATTTTCTAGAGCCAAGTGGAAAGAATCTAATTACAACAAGGGTATTTATTATTATTTATGAGAATATTTATCAGCTTTGGGACAGTTTGTGCTGTGAACAAAAGCTGGGGGCCGATTAAAAAGGCATTTCTGGGGAAAGTGTGGCTTGAAAGCAGGGCAGTGAGGAGGACTAAGTGTCCTGTGCATACTGAGTGCAGTTTTCCTGCTCAGGATTCCAGAGTTAACTCCCAGTCCTTTGCATGGGATTGTTTCACACACTGAGCACCCTTCTGCAGGAGCCCCATCTGCTGCCAGAGCTGTGTTGGCATTTCTGCCCTCAGAGGGGTGGCTGAACCTCCTCAGGCTCATTAAAACTCCTCTTCTTCCACTTGGTGTGTCACTTGGCCTCACCCAAGCACGGAGAGGGGCTGATCTGGTGATGTCCTAGAAGGCTCTCCCAGGTGTACCCCCTCCCTAGGCCAGAAGGTTCCCTCAGCTCTGGTCACAGGGCTCACCCACGATCAAATCCACCTCATGTTTTATGTGCTTTGGAGAGATCCCGTCCTTCCTCAACGACTGTTGCTGCAATTACACAAATTATCTGCTCCACTGTCACTTCCAGTCAAAGGTGTCGTCTGAAATTAAAAATTCATGCAAAAACTAGAGATGTTACTCTTTGAGCAGACAGTTCAGACCTGAGCTGGTTTCACAATGTTTGGCTTCACTTCCCACGTGCAGCGAGGAGCTGAGCCAAGGCACACGAGGCTGCCTGGCCCTCCAGCTCACAGTATTTCATCTTAAACGTCGTTTTCTTGTGGAAATTCAGGCCTCAGATTCATTGGGGTTTAATTTAAGTACATTTTATTGACATATCGGGGTGCTGTAGCCATTCCAAATCCTGCTCTGGCACCACCAGTGTTCCTGGAAAACTCTCTTCTCCACTCCCACCACCGCAGAGGGCTTTGGAGAAGGAATTCCCACGTGGAGAAGGGCAAGGAAGCTGCTCTTTGGGCTTTGTGGTGCACAAATTTGGGGCTGAGGCACCAGAGCATGGCTGAGATGCAAACAGCCACTGCACTGGGAACCTCTGGCTGGATTTGCTCTGATCACAGGTGAGGAATAAGCCTGAGGTGGAGAACATCACACCTGGCTACCCCTGCCCTCTCCAGGAATGCTGAAGGGACTGGCACAACTCAACACCGAGCTCTGGTTCAGAAACCAGCCAGGAAAATATCCAGGGAAAACCACTTGTAAAGCTCCGGGGGGAAAAGAGAGAGGGAAAACAAAAAAAAAGAAAGAAGCAGAAACCTTGAGCAATGATCCAACCCTACCCGTCAGTGTCCAAGGAGATTTTTCAGCTGCACAACTCCTGCCAGAGCTGGAAATGTGGGCTGTATTATTTTTCTATCCAGTAATACCTCTAAACCAAGAGCAGTTCAAGTGACTTAAACCATCTCAATTATTTTATGGCCACAACCAGTGCAGTCACACAGAAGTTGTTATTTACCTGTTGCCATTTGTTTGAAGTTCAAGCTGAGGAGGGAGGAGCACTGACCATTTCCACCAGCCCATATTTATGCAGCAGAGAAAGTTTTGTGTTTACTCCACGCTCCACAACTGCCTCAACAATTTCATCAGAATGAAAATTCTCTGGGTTTTTTTTTTCTTTTGGAGACAGACTTAACAATTTGAGCTGGGTTCTGAGACTGGATGTGCCCACTGACCCATTCCCAGTCTGGGTGTTTTCATACCCAACCAGTTAATTGTCCATAAAGATTCATAATGTAACATGGTGGGAAGAACCACCAGATGTGACTCATTAAAGTCTCATGTAGAAAGCTTGGAAATCAGGGAAACCTTGTTTTTCCAGACCAGGACAGCATTTCAAGCTTAAATAAATGCTCTGTATCAAGTCTTTCCCCCATACAGACTTTTTCTAAGCAAGGTTGTCAGGAGAGAGGAAAAAAAAATAAAAGGGAAGAGACACTCAGGAAAAAAACAACTTTTATTTAGAAATTGAAGAAGTGCTGAAACAATGATAGTTCTTCTTGAATACAAGGATTAGGCAGTGGCTGAGCTGCTCACAGGTGCTCTCTGTTGCTCCTGGAAGAGTCAAGCCTAAGGAAAAGCTGAGCTTTAAGCGCAGCCTTACAGCCCCACGTGTCCACTGCTATTTCCCCATCTGACTCCTCGGATGCACAGTTTGGGGAGAGACTGCAAGCAAAGCTTGGTGCAACAAGATGTGAAGTTTTGGCTGGTTTTATACCCTGAGAAGTCACGTAAGATCCAATTCATCCAGGGAAAGAAATGTCTTGTCCTTCCCACAGATTTCAGTGGGGCAGGAGCTCACTGAATCTCACCAATGTAAACTGCAGAAATAAATACTGGGTGTGTAGGAACAGCATATCTAAAATGTAGCATAATTTGGAAAGAAAAAAAAAGCTCAAAACCCACAAAAATAATTTTTAAAGCCTCCTGGCTACTCTTTATCTAGTTCAGTTATACTCAGCTCTGGAAGCTGGAGGATCCTGCAGGACTTCCCTGCTGGAATGCACACCAAAAGAGCATAAAGGAGAGAATAAGAAACTGCTATTTAATGCATCATTTCTTTCACCTGGCATTGATCCTAAGACTAAACTCTGAAATTTATGCTCAATGCAATTTAATTCAAGTCCAGACCTGTTGTTGAACTGTTCACATTTGGTCCAGTTGTAACAACCTGGTTGTTCCTACACCACAGCCTAAACGTCCTTCAAATACAAGGTGGCTGCGAGAAAGAAAATAAGATTTTAAGTCTGATTTGAATGGATTCATTTCATGTGGGCAGCATTTTATCCTCAGCATTTTTCCAGCCAGAACCTCCTGGGATTCTTTTGGTGATGCAAGAAGAACTGGTAAAAGTAAGGAGCAGTGGTGAACTCTGTGTACTTGGAATGTTGCACAGAGGGGAAAGCCCATAAAACTGCAGAGAAATCATAAAATAACCTTCTCTTTGGCTGGATGAAGGAATTTGTGAGAGTACAGAACATGCAATGCTGAAATTTTCTTCATTTGTCTTTAAAACTTTTAAGTGTTTAGGACTGGAGTGTGTTTTCTGTAAGGCCACAGAGAAAAGCAAGAATTGTATATATGAAGCACTATTTAAAGTGAAAGTCTATTAAAAGAAAAATTTAATCTCCGATTTAAAAAATTGCTTTTCCTGAAGCAAACACTTTATTTTGCCCAAAATCAGAAACAGAGTTGATAACATAACTCAGGAATTCTACCATTGAATTTTGGCTGCAAACAGAGTGCACTGCCACCTAAAAAAAAAAAAAAAAAAAATCTGACAGATTAAACAATTCCTTTATTGCTCCAGGTGACACAAATGCAGCTTCATTCACCTGAGCATTGATTGTTTCATTTTTGCAGCATGAAAGAAAAACAAAAGTTTACAACTTTCTCACTAATGTGGCTTCAGCAAGACTTTCTAAAACCTCTTAATCACAGCAGAGCTTTGAGACCATCGCAAGAAGTGCTATTACCCCTCCAAAAGCACACCTTACCCAAATGATGATGTAATTAATAAAGACCCGGCTGGCAGCTGACATGAGTGATCTACTGACTGCCCAGGTCTGGCACAGAACGGGCTGGAGGGCAGGACACGAGTTCAGCCAGGACGTGTGAAAAGGTCACCGGCGCTCACCTGGAAAGAGGATGTCAAGTAGACAGCAAAAAACTCCACTCAGCAGCAGCAAATTTCCCTCCAAGCTGCAGAACCCTCCCCAGGAGCCCCCTGCTCCCACCTGTGTTTACCTTTCCCAGGGAGAGCCGGGGGATTTCTGGCTGCCAGGGCCAAACCTGCTCCCCAGCCCAGAGCTGGCACCACCAGCACTGCCCGGACCTTGCTGTGCCCCTCCTTGGAGGGCAGAGGATGGGGAGGGAGCGCTGCAGCCCCAAGGAGAATGGCCCAGAGAAATCCAGCCTGCTCCCCGAGCTCCTCTTAATTATCCCGCAGCTCTCAGAAGTTTACAAGCCGCTAAAGTTGATGGAAACGAGGACCGGCAAAGAAAAATTGAAAGGCGTCAGTAGGACGGGGAAATGGAAGAGGACAGTCTCCCGTCACGGGAGTGTCCTTGCCAGGCTTTGGGAAGTTCATGTCCCTAACCTAGACACCTACTTTAGAGACCTGAGGTTGCATCACCACCTCACTTCTCATTCTTTTTCCTGCTCTGAGTGCTCTCTTGGAAAACAAACAGGCCAGCAGCGCTGAGTCTTCGGCTGTTCACACCTCTTTCTTTCCCAGGAACTGCTTTCTGATCGTCTCTTTAGGGATGTGTGACTCTCCTGTCTGATTTTAAGCACTTCCATGGCAATCCCGGTACTTTGCAAAGCAGTTTTGCCTTGGCTGCCCTCGGTTACCTGCAAAGCACCGACCCGGGAGGTTCCTGCTCGAGCTGGGACTCTGCATCCCTGTTAAAATTAGGGAGAGGCGCTTCCCCCATCCTGCTGCTCCTGCTCACTCTCCTCTCCTCTCCTCTCCTCCCCCCCCCCCCCCCCTCCCCCCCCCTCCCCTCCCCCCCCCTCCTCCCCTCCCCTCCCCCCCCCTCCTCCCCTCCCCTCCCCCCCCCTCCTCCCCTCCCCTCCCCCCCCCTCCTCCCCTCCCCTCCCCCCCCCTCCTCCCCTCCCCTCCCCCCCCCTCCTCCCCTCCCCTCCCCCCCCCTCCTCCCCTCCCCTCCCCCCCCCTCCTCCCCTCCCCTCCCCCCCCCTCCTCCCCTCCCCTCCCCCCCCCTCCTCCCCTCCCCTCCCCCCCCCTCCTCCCCTCCCCTCCCCCCCCCTCCTCCCCTCCCCTCCCCCCCCCTCCTCCCCTCCCCTCCCCCCCCCTCCTCCCCTCCCCTCCCCCCCCCTCCTCCCCTCCCCTCCCCCCCCCTCCTCCCCTCCCCTCCCCCCCCCTCCTCCCCTCCCCTCCCCCCCCCTCCTCCCCTCCCCTCCCCCCCCCTCCTCCCCTCCCCTCCCCCCCCCTCCTCCCCTCCCCTCCCCCCCCCTCCTCCCCTCCCCTCCCCCCCCCTCCTCCCCTCCCCTCCCCCCCCCTCCTCCCCTCCCCTCCCCCCCCCTCCTCCCCTCCCCTCCCCCCCCCTCCTCCCCTCCCCTCCCCCCCCCTCCTCCCCTCCCCTCCCCCCCCCTCCTCCCCTCCCCTCCCCCCCCCTCCTCCCCTCCCCTCCCCCCCCCTCCTCCCCTCCCCTCCCCCCCCCTCCTCCCCTCCCCTCCCCCCCCCTCCTCCCCTCCCCTCCCCCCCCCTCCTCCCCTCCCCTCCCCCCCCCTCCTCCCCTCCCCTCCCCCCCCCTCCTCCCCTCCCCTCCCCCCCCCTCCTCCCCTCCCCTCCCCCCCCCTCCTCCCCTCCCCTCCCCCCCCCTCCTCCCCTCCCCTCCCCCCCCCTCCTCCCCTCCCCTCCCCCCCCCTCCTCCCCTCCCCTCCCCCCCCCTCCTCCCCTCCCCTCCCCCCCCCTCCTCCCCTCCCCTCCCCCCCCCTCCTCCCCTCCCCTCCCCCCCCCTCCCCTCCCCCCCCTTCTCCTCGCCCCTCCTCTCCCCCCCTCCCCGCTCCGTTCCTCGCCTCTCCGCTCCTCTCCTCTCCTCTCCTCTCCCCCAGAGGTGCTGCATCCTCTCACAAATCCTGCCAAGGTGAAAAGCATCACCTGTAAAACATCGTGAGAGATTCAGCTTTATTAATTCTGCGCTTCTCATTAGACTCTCATAGCATCACCTTTTGCAAAGAGAAAACAGTGAGATTTTTTTTTAATTTTATTTCTCTGATTATGTGCCTAAAGCCCTGTGATGCTGGTGTAAAAGGACTTAGGACCTACGAATTGCATTTAAGAAATGTTTGAAAGGGCAGACAGCATTTCCATCACACACACCTATTAGGCTGATGTGACAAATGCAATTTTACGGGATTATTTAGATTTTTAAAGTATCAGCTGAGGCATTTCAATCCTGGACCTTCTTAAGTATTCGTTGCCTCTAAATGAACTGGATGTGTTGTATAATGGAATTACTAGATTTGTATTAAATTGTAGCTTTGGGACCCATCACTGTGTGATGCTATCTACTTTCAACTGGCTTTGTTTATCACAGAGAAGGGAACTGAATTAGCATAAGATACTACAAAGTAGTAAAGGGATTTTAGGACCCTGCCTATTTGACCTCCTATTGACCTGGGCTAATTCATATTCTCCCTGGGATGCTCTAACAGGTCATTTTGTATTTGGGGGAAAAAAGAAAAAAAATCAGGTCGACTTATGGCTTGGCACATCCCTCATCCCCGTGGCAGCGGAGACGCGGAATTCCCTCTCTGCTCTCTCACACACACACACGGTGTGCTCCTCCTCGAAAGGAAAACGAACTTTTATTTGTAAATTGCCACGTGAGAGGTTGTTATTTGTCTTACTTCTTGCGTTCCCCTGGCTGCTGCTGTGAGCGGGGCCGTTTGTAACCTCGGTGGTGGCGGCGAGAGGACGGCGGGGACGCGGGTGGGGACACGGGGAGGGAAGGTGTGCAAGCGGAGGGAAACGTTCTTGCACACTCACGGCCACACACGGGTGCACTCACACGAGGCATTTCCCACACTGGTGTTCATGGAATCACCCACAGAAAGGCCTGGGTTGGAAGGGATCTTAAATATCACCCAGTTCCACGGGCAGGGACGTCTTCCTGCAGACCAGGTGGTTCCAAGCCTCACCCAAACTGGCCTCGAACACTTCCAGGGATGGAGAACTTCATCCTGCTGCATAATGCCTGGGGAAAGTAGTTTTGGTGTCAAGAGGGTCCTGGAGGAGATGGGAGAGCTGCACAGGAGGATCTCCTTTGCCCAGCTGGGAGGAGGCACTTGGCCCTAAAACACTTCTTGGCCCTCAGATTTCTGCAGGAAGTCAGGCTGATTTTTGCTTTTGTTGTGTGAAAGGCTGCCTTTCATCACAACAGAAAATTTCCACGGAAATAACAACGTTTTCCACAGGATAAAAAGGGTTTCCCACACTGTGTCTTTTCCACCCTTCAAGATCCTGCACCCCAAATGCCTGCAGCTTCCCCCTGTTGTGGGGAACAGCCCCTCAGGGCACTCCTCAAGGTGCAAGAGCCTGCAGAGGTGGGCTGGGAAGGGTTGTGGGAGCCAGGTCTAGCTCTGGGTGAGGAAGGGACGTTTGGTTGTGTTTAGGGGGATATTTAATGTGACCCCTCACTGCTCTGCACCACAGCAATGCCCTTTCATGAGGCAAAATGTGTCCTCTGCTCTGAACCTTGAAAGTTCCTCCATAACACTCATGGATTTGGTCCTTAAATCAACTCTGATCTCAATGGCCTCCTCAGATTTCAGCTGCATTTATTTTTCCTAGCTTTAAATTCTATTCAGCAAAATAATAATAATAAAAAAGTAGATATTTAGTCAAAGGTTTTTGTAGGCAATTCCAGAAATTGAAGTCTATTTTTTTGCAGTGAAAAGCATGAAATGAACTCCAGCCATCGCTCTGCAGTGCAAGGGGCTGATGAATTACAATGGCAGCCTGCTTTATTCTCCTTAATAAGAAATTAGATCACAATAGGGATTTGTTGCCATGTTTTTCAGCCTTCTGATGTTTACCTTTGGGAAATTCCTTTCTCACGCTTTTCTGTAAACAATATGGATGTTTACATTCTTTTTATAGGGGTGGAGTTCTCTTGATTGACACCTGTCTTGACCAATGTGATTGGAGAGGTGTTGACCTTGCTTACCAATCACATTGGTCTGTTTGCTATACTATATAATGGGTCTGTGATGTAATAAAGTTAGTCCTCTTAGTTGAACTCAGGTCAGAGTCCGTGTGGTCAATCTAATGTGTCGCTGCGACATAGATTTACCAAAATTACCTTGAAGTGTTTGTGGGTTTGAGTGATTGGACAATTTGCGCTCAAATTGTGTCGAATCATCCGAGTTCCAGCATCTGTCTCTTTAGTTGGGCTGCTTTAAAGACGCCCTGGTCTCCTTTAACAGGAGCCTGCTCGTGAATGCCGAGGCTCAACCCCACACAGTGTTTGTTTATTTTCTTCCCATTTTTTCCAAATTGCCTTATTGATAATTTTCTGAGAACTTCCCAGATTTCCGTGGCGACTTTACCAACTCCTGTTTCGGGTGAGAAGCGAGTGGTTTGCTCAGGAAAAGGATTAAATGTTGCTGTTTAGCCTTTTCCTTATCCCTGGGCGAGTTCACCCAATTATTCACCGATATCCTTTATTAGAGATGCAGTTTGCAGGAGCTCAGTCTGGAGCTGGAATGGGTGTTGGAATTCCTGCAAGGAGCCCCTGGAATGGTGTTTTTAAGGGAGCCCACACCATTTCATTAGAAGGCAGGAGACACAGGCTGATGTGCTGCATCTTGAATAACTTCGGGAAATCTTTTAAGTCAACCTTGTGTTTTAGTCAACAGGGAAGGTTTGACCTTTAACCCCCCAACAACCATCTGTTTCATTATTTATCTGAGGGAATCAGAGAGTTTTTGTTCTCTCGCAAAAGTCCCTGACACCAAGATATTTCTAATAGCAGAAATTTTTCATTCTTGTCACTATTCCTTTTGAAAATACAGGTATTTTCATACAACACGTAGCTAATGAGTGAAACTTCAGAATCCAACCTTTCTCTATAATCACAGGAACAGGGATTAAAGAGGTCCCACTAGTGAGGAACATGAAAATTAATTATTGAGCTCCTTGTTTTATCCTCCCCATCTGTCTGATATTCTCGAGCACAGAAGGAGTTAGACAATTAAATTACTTCTCCTTTTACCTCATTGGGATGTTCTCTGTACCTTTTCCCTAACTCCAGAGGCTCCCAAATTCTGCCCATTTACCAGCAAATGTCTGGGTGTTTGCCTGTGCAAGGGCAGGGGCTTCTGGTTTTCCTGAATGCCAAGAAATTAGCCAAGCTTTTCAAAACATTCATCTCCACTGAGCGCACTGAAAATGGTTTTTCTCTTTCTAAGGCTTGCAGGAAATCCTTTCAGGGAGACACAATCCTTGTAAAGAACACAAGCAAATTTTAAAATTGTTATGATCAGTCTTTGTGCAAAGAGAAAGGCACAAAGGCACTTGTACACAGGAGAAAAGAAAGAGTAAAAATAACAACGAGAGAGGGATATGCACTTGATATGTCAAGTGTGGGGGATACACTTTCCTTTAAAAACACTCATGAAATTCCCTCAGAAGTCACTGGGAAGTGCCCCAGTGCATCTGCCCAGGGCAAAATTAGACCCATTATATTTAGCTTTCTTGAGAAACCCTCGGTTTTGTAACATGTTTATATTTCTGTCATTATTTTTGGCAGCTAAACAAGTGAAGAATTTCATTTCTAGCAACTAGTTAAGACAGTTGGGGCAATTAATTTGTTTTATTTAACAATAAAGCTGTCACTTGGCAGTGCTGGGAATGAGAGGAACTCCAGCACGAGGCTGGTGGAGCCTTTTCTCTGCTCGGGAAGGAGAAACTTCAGAGCTCTGTGTGTGAGTGTGTGTGTTTATCATCACTTTTGGCTCACTTGATATTGTTTTGCTTGAGGTGAAGCCAAAGGGTAAAAACTGCTAAAGTGGGCCCAGACCAAGATAAACACACATCCCTGAGACATTTTTTGCTGAGGGATCACAGTCTGAATAAAGAATAATCCTTAAACTTTTGATTTATTTTCCCTTCAGCTCGAGCGCGTCTGACGCCCTTATTCTGCGGCAGCACCAGGCTCGGCTTAGCTGATCAGGTAACACACAGGTAAAACTCAGGCTGGGATAAACCAGATGAAAAGCAGGGCCTTGGACAGAATCTTTACACTCGCTTTTG
>WAAE01004290.1:236859-257658 GCA_013400495.1 Nicator chloris | reverse complement strand
GGGGGGAAAAAGGGAAAAAAAGGGGAGCATGGGGGTGGGAAAAGAGAGGTGGGGGGTAGATGAGGGGCAGCCTGAAAGTCAACAATTCTAATAGAAGTGGACTTGTGCCAAAGTGCAGCAAAAAGCTGCTGCCTCGGCGTGGGTGACAGAGGCTACTTTGGTTGTTCCATTTTGCTGGAAGAAACACTTTCAAGAGGGTGTCTTTTGCATTTCTTACAACAGCACTCTACTCTCTGCAGGCCTTGATTCACATTTTTAGGGGATATAGGACATCAGCATTTTGTCATATTTAAGATGAAAGCGACATTATACCTGTTTCTAGAGGCTCAGTTCATGCATCTTATCAAAACCTATATATTATAACAGCACATCCCCTGATAAGAACAAAAGGGAGATGTGTTTTTGTTTTGTGTGTGTGTGTCTGTGTGTGTGTGTTCTACTTTTTAAGGTAACTCCACAGAACAGCGCTCTGCTTTTCAGAAAGATGAAGCACGAGAATAAAGGCCCTTTACGGGAACATTTGAAAAATTAATTTTTTTTTTTCTTTCCTCCAGTATGGGCTGGTGCTTTTATTTTCAAAAGCTGTTTGCCATTTTCAGAAATGGTTTACCCCAGTGTGGCCACTTGTTTTGCCTTTCTGTGAGATGTGTAAATATATTGCTTCTAGAGGTATTTGGCAAAACAAGAATAAATAAGGCTTTTTCAATAACAACAAAACCTGAACTGGTCTGAGTTTCAGATCTTTGGGCTTGTTTTTTTCCCTCAGGCCACAGGTCTCTGGGATTTGTATCTCCAGTAGCAAATTCTGAGGCAAAATCTCTGGGTTTTCCATCCCTCTGACCACACCACAAGCTCCCCACCTCCCTGCCCAGGTGTGGGGAACAAGGGTGAGAACAACATTAACCAATGAAAGGCTAAAGGCTTGTCCAAAGTTTTAAACTGGCCATGAAAAGCATTCAGTGGGAGAAGTTTCATATGGTTTTAGTTATTTACAGTGACTTGACATCTTTCCCTGATTTGCCTTTGCTCTCCTGAGTGTCCTTGTCAGGGAGAAAATGGGCAAAGCAGAGAATGAGATCCTCGCCAGGACAGGAATCTGTGATCTCGGGGCAGTGCTAAAGGGATCACTGAGTGTCCTTGTCAGGGAGAAAATGGGCAAAGCAGAGAATGAGATCCTCGCCAGGACAGGAATCTGTGATCTCGGGGCAGTGCTAAAGGGATCACTGAGTGTCCTTGTCAGGGAGAAAATGGGCAAAGCAGAGAATGAGATCCTCGCCAGGACAGGAATCTGTGATCTCGGGGCAGTGCTAAAGGGATCACCCTCCCAGCCACTGACAAAGCACCCATATCGTATTGCCTTTCTTTGCAAACCTTACTCTAAGGTACTGAATAAGCATTCAGCACTCAGAAATTCACATCCAACTTTTTCTCCACCTCCCTGGACATCAGCAGGTTCCCTGGGATGCCTGATTCCCAAGCTGGGACAGCAGGGAAGGGTTTCCTCTCCAGATCTCTGTCTTCCCTGAGTGCAGAAAAATCACAATTCTCAACTTCAGCTTTGACAAAACCCCCCAAAATGCAAGAGAATTTTGCCACAGCTGCCCCTCAGGATGGAGGATTGTAAGGAGACAAGATAAAGGAAATATTTCTAGTGGGGGTACCCAGGTGGGCATCAAAGGGACAGGAAGGCAGGTGACATGGAATTAAGGATCATGGAATGGTTTGGGTTGGAAGAGACCTTAAAGGCCTTGGCAGGGACACCTCCCCCTGTCCCAGTCTGCTCCAGCCCCAATGTCCAACCTGGCCTTGGGCACTGCCAGGGATCCAGGGGCAGCCACAGCTGCTCTGGGCACCCTGTGCCAGGGCCTGCCCACCCTGCCAGGGAACAATTCCTGCCCAAGATCCCACCTAAATCTACCTTTTTTCAGCTTCAAATTATTCCCCCTTGTCCTGTCACTCCAGATTCTCATCAAAATTCCCTCTCCAGCTCTCCTGGAGCCCCTTTAACTCTGGAATGTACATCAGAAAGATCAGATGGTGGTCCCAGGTTTATGTCACACCCACAATCTGTTTTGCTCAGCACTCTCCCCCTAACAGGCACCTGTATCTTTTGCAGGCTCCAAAGTGAGCAAAACCAGAATCAGATTATTTTCCTCAGTCCTGTCAGTTTTGGACTGGTTTCTGCCAGGAAAACTGATTTGTATTTTTGTTTTCTGTCACAACAAATATTGTTGTCATCCCGGTAAATATCGAACTTGCTCCTTTCTTCTGGGAAGTTTTAGATATTTTATAAACAAAACATGTCAGGGTGAGATTTGTCTTGTTAGTTTGAACCACCCAGATTTTAAGTGGCTTTTTTTCCCTTCATAATCCCATGTGCTACAAAAAGCACTTGTAAAGATCAGGTCTTCCCTTACTTGACACCCATTTTTGGGGGGGGTTGCTTCCAGCCATGGGCTTGGCAGGTGCCCCTCCAAGGGATGATAAATCTTGCATAAAATCAACCAGACAGGCAGGAATATTCTAATTTTGTTTTAAACCACACCTGCAAATTTTGTGAAGGTGACAAATCCACTGGACGTGGTGGCTGGTGGAAGAGGTGAGTGAACCACTCAATTTTACCTCTTTGTAGACCTGATCAAAAGTGAGTCCCTTCTTCTAATCCATGTCTTTCTATTTAAAAAAGATTTTATTTAGAAATTTTTTTTTCAAGCTAACTCTTCTATTGTTTTTTTTTGCTCAAACCCTGGTGGTTTCAGATGCTTTTCTGGTAGAGAAACTGCCCAAGATCTCTCCTCATGAGACAGAACCTGGAGAGATGAGGAGGGATAAATTTTCAAATCCAGAATTGGGGCTCCTTTAGCGCAGATGCTCAACACTCTGTTGTGGAGAAATGATATTATCAATGTATTATTCACAAGGCATTCAGGACTTGTTAATTATTTATAAAAATTACCCACTTTTATTCCAATAACTTCGGTTCTGTGGGTGATATGAGTAGTGTGGTATTAGGAGTAGAAGGCAGCCTGGATAACACCCCAGAATTTGAGTGTGCAGGCAATATTTATATAATTTTAATATCTGATGGACACACTATGGCCTGTCTATAAAGGATTTCAGCACCTCTCTAACAAGGAAGTGACAGAACTGATTTTCTATCGGTGTCTTTTATTTAGGGGAGGAGGGAACAGGTGAGAAAAAGCAGCATTTGGCTTGAAACTGTCTTTTTTTCCCCTTCCCAGCCTCACTCAAGGAATCTGAATCAGCATAAACCAGGATGTATTGAACCATGCCTATTATCCCCACTAGAGAAGAGAGGCCACAAAGGGCTGAGTTTCATCTGGCTCTTGGATAATTCAGGAAACAGATGGAATGCTACATCTTTCTCAGAGCCTGAGGACTAATGTAGCCCTATGGCGTTATCTATCAGACTGGAGGGGGGCTGTGGATTTTGAGGACCATTCCCAGGTCAAACTGGAGCATAATGCAGAGAAATATCCTTGGAAAAGCACTTGCTTAGGGTTTTATACAGATTTCAGTCAACTTGGAATTTGAGCTTTGCCACTTCACGGGGAACACAAGGCAAAATGCAAATTTACAGAGACAGAAAAGGTTCTCAACACTTAAAATTTTGGAATTTCCTCATTATAAACAATTACATATTTAAACTCAAATCTCATTCTGATATTTACCTGATATGGATTTTTTTATTATTATTTAAATCCATTTTTGTGTAACCTTTATGGCGAAACACAAGACCCAAAACGGACGAACCTAAAAACCTCCAGCAGAACGACATCAAACCTCTGAAAACATTGTGATGTGGGGTTTTTTCCCCCCCCACTCACGTACACTATTGCTTTGCTGGGAATATCTCCATCCTGGAGTGAATTTTTATGGAGAAGGTCTGTGGAAGTGGGGGTTTAAATAGTTCCAGCCCTGCTAATGACACCAACACAACCCTGATGCTGAAATAAATCGCCGAGGCACGGCCACGTTTGCTCGTGTTGGAGACATGGGAGACCCTCCAGTTTTGTGGTGCTGCTTGTCTTCACTCAGCTCTCTGGATATAAATGAGGAAGAGAGACAGGAAGAGAGGAGAGGATGGAGAAAGAGCAACCCAAGCTGTTTAGAACCCCCCAAAACGTTGCAGGAATTGGACATCCACTGGAAGTTTCCCTCGAGTTGGTCTCAGACTTCCATGTTACTCTTAGAGGGGGTGAGAGTGGTGGAGAGGAGGACTGGAATTTGAGTTCCAAGTTAAAATAGAAGACATGGATACTGGGAAGGATTGCTGCTCTGGGGGTTTCAGAATTCCCTTCCTTTTGGTTGCCTTCCCAAACTACCTCAACGTTTTTGCCCCCAGCTGCTCACGGGGATTTTCAGTCCCCAGTCACCAGATTCCCAAGAGTTTTTCATGCAGCTGCTTTTGACACAGCTTTCCACAGCTAAACAAGATGCCACACCTTTCTAGATATGGGAAGCAAACCCTTGGCAAAGCAGAATTGGGAAATCTCAGGTTACTCCTGTCCAATAAATGGAATATTCAAAGGTGTGGGAAACATCAGGTACAGGAGTAAAAGCAAATTCTTCCAATACCACAGGCAAAGGGAACTGGATCAGGAAATAAATCAATGTTTTCTTTAAAACTCCAAACTCTGAAATCATAGCAGAATGGAAGTTCTTCTTCCAAATTCATCCCAGAAATTGAGTAAGTCTCTTTTTTTGCAGTTTTGCAAAGTGCTTATCAGGCAAGGATGAGGTGGATAAGTCCAGATTTCTGGATAATAAACAGGTTTTTGGAAATACTGGGTTTCATCAAGCAAGCAACCAACACAAGAATCCAGAAATCTTCCACTAAGTGTTCAGCTTGGCATCATCCAAGGCTTTTAAGAGGACCAACAAATGAATTATCTCCTGCCCTGAAAAATACATTGTTTGGGATGCACCCTCTTCATTGGTAGATGGTAAACAAATAAAATTTGTGTTTGCAGGTAATATTTGTATGGTTTGAATATCTAATGATCACACCGTGGCCTGTGTATAAAAGATTTTGGCACCTCTCTAATGATCCGATTTTCTGCCATTGTCTTTTATTTGTGTGAGGAGGGAACAGGTGAGCAAAATAAGTATTTTGGTTGAAATTGTCTTTCTTTCCCTTCCCAGCTCCACTCAAGGAATCTGAACCAGCATAACCCGGGATGTACCAAACCATGGACATTATCCCCACTGGAGAAGGAACATACTCAGAGCTGCAGAAGCCAGGTTCATTCCTAGCAACCCCCTCCCTGAAAATTGCCCTTTCTTTTTTTTTTTTTGGTCTGTGTGACAAATTCCTCACCCCCCACCCACCCACTGTCCATTTTTCAAGCCTATCCAGAGCAAACCTGGCTCTGGGTGGTTCTCCAGGATCCCCACTTTTCCTGTGGCTGCCCATTCCATGGCAGGTGGCACCAGCCGTGGGGGGACATCCCCTCCTGCCCAGCCCTTGCAGAGGGAGGGGACACGAGCCAGGGGGGCTGATGTTGTTGGTGCTTGGCAAGCCACAGCCCAGCCCTGCCAGGGGGGAAGCAGTTGCTGGCCAAAGGGGATCCAGGCTCCCCAGGGCTCCCTAGGCCTCTGGGAAGTTGCTGTGTGTTCAGATGCACCAGGAGGAGGAAGGATTCCAGTTGTGGGTCATCTGGACTTCTCTTTGCACAGCAGAACAACACAAGAAGTGGTGAAATTGGATTTTTCTAAACGTTCTGAAAGTTTTGTATGGACCCTGCTGATGGCTTGAAGGAGACAAGTTTGCTTAGAGTTCCTAAACAGCAAAGTCCATTCATCAACCTGAGGTGGAAGAGCTCTTTTTTATCTCCAGATGATCCAAAACTCAAGTCTGGTATTAACCAGACCAAGGTTTCACATTGTATTTTAACTTTTTATGTATCAGTGATGAGGGGACTATTGAAGAGAAACTGCCCTCAGCTCACACACATCCACCTTTTTCACTTTTTCTAATGAATGCTGCTTAAATTTTCCAGCACCATCCTGAAAGATCTCACATGTACTTTAAATTCCTAAGTTCTAACATGTATTTGTAGAGTCAAAGGAAAATCAATCGATTGCAATAACAAATGAAAGAGTTATTTTTAACAATTAACATGCGTGGGGTTCACCAAACATTTTGAAATTCAGTATCTTCCACAACACTGAAATCAAACAATTAAACCCTTTTGGAAGGTCATGATAAAAAAAACAAAACAAAACAAAACAAAACAAAACAAAAAAAAAGAAAAAAAAGGAAAAAAAACAAGGAAAAAAACCCCATAAATTTGAGTTCAACAGTGGCAGCTCATTTCTAATCTCTAATCCGTGGGTTTGCATCTCTGTATGTCTTGGAAACTGTTCTCCTGGGCATGCATGTGCAAGTCCAATCATGGATTTTTTGAGATACCTGGTGATCTGCATTTGAGTAGTCGAGATTAGGCTTGAGCCTTTAGTCTCTTTCAAGTGCTTAAATAGCTGCCTCTTCAGGCTCAAGCCAGACCAGTTTTAAGAAGTAGCTGGAGGAGCATTTAGAATTAATCTTCTCAATTCTGCTCCTGGATTGGCAAGTGTTTGGCAACTCCTTTTGTTCAGCTGGAATGGGAGGTTCTCCTTCATTTAGCACCGGGAGCTGTCTTTGAGTCAAACCAGGCTATTTTTGAGGTGGTCCTTGCCTGACACCTCTTGTCTAGAAAAAGGCACTGAAAAAATCAGAGCAGAGGGATCAAATCATCTGAAATAATTTGGGACTAAGTATATTCCCCCCCAAAAAAGGAATCCAGACATTCAGAGTACTTTTCATACTCTTTCAAGCATGATTTCTTATTTGGTCTTGGACTCCAGGCTTTGTCACCACTGCTGACTTTTGCTAAATATTAAATATCAGTTTAAATTCTGGGATTCAGCCACACAGCTCAGCCCCAAGATTTCAGTCTTGCCAGGCTTCTTCCCAACACGTGACATTTTCACCTGAATTTCATGGAATCATGCCTGGGGTTGGCAGGGACCTTGCAGATCATCTAATTCCAAACCCCTGCCAGGGGTGGGGATGTCACCCACCAGATCAGGCTGTTCATCCAAAAATTCAATGTTCTGTCTCTTCCGAGGAGGATAAAAATCCACAACATTCCCCTGAAATGCAAGGAAAGAGAAATTTGGTGACGTCACTCTCTGTCAGCTGTGACAAATGGGATCTGAAAAAGTTTCTGTGCCTTTGCAACACCTTTTCTTTGCCTCTGGACCAGGGAAGGCCCATTTGAGATGATACTGGATGCCAATCCACATTGGAACTGGGCTCTCAGGGCAGTTAATTAAGACATTTCTCCCTTCACTCCCAAACTCAGTACATTTCAATCTGTTTAATTCTCTCAGGAAGTCAAAAAAAAAGTCAGGGCAGAGCCATATTGTCGCACAACTGCAGTGGTCTCCAAGGAAGACTTTTGCTCCCAGCCTGGTCTCAGAAAACTTTGGAAATGTTAGGAACACCCAGATGGGAAACCTCCAAAGAATAATAGAAAAATTAAAGAGGTTTTTTTTCCCTGTGAAGACATTTTTTTAAGACAGATTGAGTTTGCAACTATTTTAAGCATCTACTTACTTTTCAAAATCTGGGGTTTGAGGAAAACAAAACAAAACAAAACAAAACAAAACAAAATAAAACAAAATAAAATAAAATAAAAAATAAAACAAAATAAAATAAAATAAAATAAAATAATAAAATAAAATAATAGGGGTGACTTTTTTTTTAACAAAACATTTTCCTGTGGGATTTTTTACTTTTTGGAGAGGTGTTCTGGGTACTGCAGAGATTTTGGTGATCAGTCTTTTCTGTGTGCTGGACTTTTGTCTTCCAGCCATCCTGGAGGGGTGAATTCCCAACACTCTGTGTACATCCAAGACACCCCAGCAGGATGGGAAGCAGCCTGGATTTCTGGAAGACACAAGACAGCCAGGACATGGATTCTGCAAGGAAATGAGGGCATCCAGCTTTAATTTCCAAGAGGCCTCTGGTATAATTTCAGCATCCTGTTACATTCTGGATCCCCTTGTTTTGCACACACAGGAACCCAACTAGAGCTGTCCAAAGAGCCTTAAAAAAAAAAAAAATGAACTTAAGAAGCTTTGATTCTTGCAGTAAAAGACACTTTCTGCTCAAGATTTTAAAGTCCTCAGTCACAGCTGGCACGCCAAGGCTTTGGACAGAGCTTTCCCAGTTTCTCAAATATGATTTCTTAATCTTTTTCTTTCTGAAGTCTAATCAGGACCGGGGACATTTTGGATAGGAATAAATCCAAACCCCTTTTTTTCCCCTTTTTTTCTGAAAAATCCAAATGATTAACTCCCCTCTCTGCGCTGCTGGTGCACGAGCACTGCATTTCCTCATTTTTGACACAAGTGGGATTAGTGGAGGTTTGTAACAAAGGCTTTCCTGGCAGTCTGTGTAGCCACGGCCAAAGCCAGCAATACTGGGAATCCTGATCAGAAAGCTTGCTCGTTTCTAACCCAACGAGGTTTGGAAAAGTATTTAAACTTTTGGAGCTTAACTAAACCTTCAAACCTTTGGGTATTGTCACACTGGGAACTGTGATAACTGCAGGTTTTATTATATGTCTTTCTCCTGCTATTTAATGTCCAATTAATTTCATGATATGGCATATTAAAAAGATGCTTCGTGTATGGAGGAGGGCTGCATTGTGCTCTAACCAGTTATTGTAAAGCTACAGAGGGTATTTTAAAATAAATAAATATAAATTTGTCCTAATTTTTACTTAAGAACCCAATTCTTGGTTTACTCCAAGGTTTTAAAAGAATATGGAGCATGACTTTTTTTTTTTTTTTTTTTTTTTTTCCCCCTAGGAAAACTAAGCATCACTCTGGAGAATAAATATCCCTCTGACCCCTATAAAAATCAAGACACAAGGCCAGCATATGGAAATTATTTTCCTCTTGACCGTGACTTGCAGAAGAGACTCCTGGAAATATTGTTCTGTTTGTTGGTAGCAGCCTTGTTAAACTGCTCCCCCCACAAGGACAATAAAGTGGCAGCACTTAGCAGCCCCTGCAGGGCCATCAGAAAAGCTCCCCTCTGTCTGGGTGCCACTGCAGGAGCTGGAATTCATCTCAGCACTCAGGATAAGTGCGGGGTGAGCTCGATTTTAAAGACTCGGGGCAGTTTTGGGAAGCTGTTGAATATTCAATGATTAATTGGCTCCTTTTGCTGCAAGAAGCTGCCCCCGAGGACAGGTTCCTCCAGGTGCTGGCCTGGAGCTGTAAACACATCTCTAGGCTGCTCAGGTGCTCAGAAGGAAGTGGCATTTGGGATGGGGGATATCTGGGTGTGTTCTTGTAGGATTGGGTCCAGCAGCAGCATGGAATCATAAAACATCCGAAGTTGGAAGGGATCCACGAGGATTACTGAGTTCAGCTCCTGGCCCTGAACATGATATCCCCAGAATCCCACCAGGTGCCTGAGAGCATTGTCCAAACACTCCCTGAGCTCTGGAATGCTGGATAGGGATAATCTGCATGGTTCAG
The DNA here is from genome assembly GCA_013400495.1 of Nicator chloris. Taxonomy (NCBI): domain Eukaryota; kingdom Metazoa; phylum Chordata; class Aves; order Passeriformes; family Pycnonotidae; genus Nicator; species Nicator chloris. Next base: position 248,097 of record WAAE01004290.1, on the reverse strand, counting down.
CTGTGCCCCACCATTCACAACCATCCCAATCCTCTTCCTTGTCGAGGCGGCACAGAAATGCAGCTTGGTACAAAACCTTCAGACACACCTTAGGTTTTTTCCTAAAGATCCTGGGTATCCAGACTTCTTTTAACATCCCAGTTCTGTCCAAGGCATCGTTTCTAAGTGGGTGCCTTTGGGTTTGCATTGCCCTGTGGCTGTGGACATCAAACGGGGTGGACAGTGCATGCCATGTAGGAGCGTCCCACATTAAGGGCACTGCAGATTCCATCCCCTCAGGTTTCCTGCTCTTGACATGGGATGAACTTGAAGGCACAAGAGATGCTATCAGCTCACACCTCAGCAGAATATAATGGGACATTTGCATTTTCGTTCCTTTCTTTTCTAAGTCAACCACCCACAGCTTCGTTTCCACGCCTAAATATAGAAGGGTGATGTTTGCACGTTCTTTTGTTCTAAAATGCAATTAATTTTTTATTAGCAGAATTAAATAATTAATAATTTTCCTTAAACTTTCCAAAACTCTCCGCTGCTGGGAGGACCTCACAATGCCTACACCACACAGATCTGCTCCCTGCAAAACTTTTTAAACAATTCCAGCCTCCAGCGTCAGCAGCAAGGTTCAATTTTGGTGGCTGTCAGATGAAAAAGGGCCCTGCTCCTCTCAGGAACATGCAAAGTGTTTCACCCAGAGTGATATTTGCCTAAAAGATTTCTGTCTCCAGCTTTCACTCAGAAACCTTCTACCAGTTGTGTCCCAAGGACAAGCTGCTGGGGAATTTAGAGGAAATGGGTATAGAGAGAGAGGAGGGAAAATGGTTTTGCCATTTACTCCAAACCAATTCTGGCATGAGATGAACAGAGATAGGAAGCCATATTTATAAAGGGCACTCTCTATGCAGTGCTGGATCTGAGTATATCCCTCTGACAGCCTTAATTAAAAAAAAACAGATTAGAACTATCCAAGATCCAACATTTTTTCATAAAGGCCTGTGGTTTGTTTTTTTTTTCCCTGCCTTTTGATGACCATATAACATGGGCTATAAAGCCAAGAGGGATCTATAGGATGACAGGGGCTAGTTCTCTCCTCTCTTTCCCTCACTACCAGTATTAAAGTCTTGTTCATAAACACAGAGTGCAAATTGAATACTTAGCCCAGCCCTCTCTATGCTCATTCTGCCCTCTTTGAAGTTGAACAAATGAAGGGTTACTTCTCAGGCAAGGAAAAAAATTGAGGTTGATTAACCATGGGCATGCATAATTTATATGGAGTTTGAACATCCTGTGAAAATGGGCCAAAGATGTTTCTTTATAAATTGGGCTCTATGAATTTGAGATGATCTTTAGCATTTATTATTGCTCAGGCAGCATCGAGGGCGTGTGGCTCTGCATTGTCTGACTCAGTTTCCTCCCAGCCACTTGATTTAAATGTTCAGCTCTCTGTCAGCATCACCAAAGTCAGGTTTGCATCTTGTTACAACCCTTCAGTGCTGCCCTGTGGTTTGTAGGATAGGGAACACTGTTTGGGCACTGTAGGATTCCCATTTGAAATTATGCCTGCTGAAAGGAAACCACAAAAAATGCCTTGTGAATCTGCCCTCAGTCCAGGTAGCACATTGCCTGCTCTCTGACAAACCTTGCATGTGCCTTTAAGAAACAAAAATTAATGCAAAGCTTATTACAATCCTGGTGGTTGCTAACGCTTTCTCTCTTCCACTGTCCAAGTGTCTGAATTTCAGCTTCAGATGAGTGTGGCCTGCTGGGATTTGAGCTGCCAGTTTAATTAGTGTTCAGTAATTTCAATAATGAGTGACAATTCATTGGGGCTTTTAGGTTGGTCTTCTGTTCAGAAGCAAATCAATAATCCACAGTTTTTCCCCTTCTTTAAAGACAAGAAAGTGGCATGTGAGTTACATCAGATGAGAGAAAATAAATGAGGAAAAGCACAACTCCCTCAGTAACTTGAGAGGCAATTGGCTTTAATGGTGTGGGCAGCCTCCCTGGTTTGTTGATGTTATTGGATGAACAGAAAGGTCATTAGTATCTGGAAAGGGGCTCCAAAGATTCTCACAGTAAACAATTTGCCCTGGCTGTAACCATAGTGATTTGGGTAAATGAACACAGGTATACGGATTACTACTGTATTCCCCAGGCTGCCTATATTATTGCCTCAGAAGATATAAAAACAATTGAGGCTAATTGTATGAGAGTGAGTTTATTACAAACATAAATGGAAGGGGAAAAGAAACCAGATATATTGTTCAGAAGCTTTTTTAATCTCTTAATTTTATATGTACATGTGCACATATATACGTGGCGCACGGAATGCGCCGGTGAGAGCGCTCTGTCTCTGTGTACATTTCCACGTGGAAACACGCACTGATAAATCTTCTCTGGAGCTGTGGTCCACAGGCCAAACTGCTGCATTTCCTGTGGTCCACAGGCCAAACTGGAATGCAGGTTTTCCCCTCGCTGCCTGGAGCAGGGTGTTTCCCAGCACGGGTGCCGTTCTCCGGTTCGGGCACTGCGGTGCTGGTTGGAGTTAGGAATGCTGAAGAACTACAAAACCATTTATTTTTTCAGCCTTGGGAGACTGAGAAGAACGGAACTGCCTGGAAACTGGCAAAAAGGCATTTACCCCAAGCAAGGTGTTGATGTCTTCTGCATCACCAGTCCTGTACTGGGGAGTCACCCAGTCCACCCATGGCATTGCACCGACGTAGAGGAGTGGCATTTATTTGGAAGTTGCATTGCTCCCTTTTGTTACAGTAACAAAGAGCCAGCCTTGGCGAGGGGTTGTGATTTGCAGTATACAAACCCATTAAAAAAACACAAATGAAATACCCAGCTGGGAAGGTCAAGTCTAATGAGGTGGTCTGTTGTGAGAAGTGGTAGCTCACAGCATCCCCCATGTAGGCCAGAGGTGATTCCAAGTGAACAGCTGCTTATAATTATTATAATCTGACACTTTTCATCCACCTCAGGTGCTATTTTTTTCTCACAAGAGAGCAGATTAATTGTATATCAACTGATATACATAAAAAAGGGTTTGATAGAAGGCTTAATAAAGTAACATTAAATAGGCGCTCCCACTGAAATTCTAATGTGTATATTCTTAATTAAATTCCCTTGTACAGTACCGTAATTCAGGTGCATTTGGATTCCTTTATCTTCCGCTGCATATAAAGTTTAAAATTATTGTTGCTATGAAACTAAAGGCAAATAGGAAGGGAAAAACCCTGCGAGTCTGACCCACATAGGCCCCTCTTCTGGAAGGAGAAAGATCAGTTAATGCTCCATCTCTCATTCCGCGCCGCGTCTACGCAGGCCCTCGGTATTCTCATGTTAAAGAATACGCTCTCCCATTAGAATTTCAATAGAGCCCTGCTCCCAGGTGAAAAGGCAATATCCACATTAAAATGAAGATATTATTAAAAAAAAGAAAGTACCATGAGCAGAAGTCTATTGACATCACTCTGGAGGGAAACTGTTGATTTAGAGGAGAGGGGTAGCTGGGTGTGTGTTTAAATTGAACATCTGATAGCGCCGTTCCGCTGCTGTTTACTGCTGTTCAGCAGCCAAACTCACAATGTTTACACGACTTCACAGCGTGTCCTTCCTCACAAATCGTAAAAAAATAACCCAATGTTACCCACGACAAGGAATATCCCAATTAAACCTCATCTCTGAGCAGTATTAAATTGCATGGTTTGCTGTGAGGAGGGCACATCCTTTGCAGCGCAGGCGTGTGGGGTTTAATCAGACACGTTCAGCACAACTGCTGGAAAAAAATGAATGGAATCTCCCGAGTCCCGCGACGTTTCCTATTGAAATGAATGAAAAACACATGGGGTTTGCTAAAGATTTCAGGCTGGGCCTTCAGAGACCCTGCTGTCTTCCAGCACTGTGTGCTCGGCGTGTGCAATGGGGAGCCTGAGGAAGTGGACATTTGTGTGCCCTTCTCCAGGGGCCCACCAGGACTCCAACATTCAGTAAGATGCCCCATGTTATGTTGGGTCTGCTTGAGATCCATTTGGCTTGGATCTCTTGGATGATCAGATTTTTCTTCACACCTCTTTTATATAAACGGGAAGTGTGTTTCGTTAGAACAGTTTGGATCCTTCCACTCCTGTTTCTAGTGCACTAGATCCTTGAAAACTCCTTCTCTCAGTGACTCCCTTGAGCTACCAGGGACAGTTTTGCATGTCCTCCAGTCTGCTGTCCAGCACACAGATTTCCTCACATCCGTATGAACACTAATTCCTGCAAATTTCTTGGGATGACCTCAGCTTCCCATGGAGTCATTGGGTCAGTGTTGAGCCTTCAGTGTATAAGGAGGAATTTGTTTATTTTTCTAAGTGCTTCTGTTCAAAGCTCAGTGCTGGACAATGTCTTATGGTGTTAAATAGCACATTCCAGTCTAATCCCAAATTTCCTTAGTATTTAGGAGAGATCACCTTCTTCTATCAATTATAATTTATTTCTATTTAAATTTTGAACTTCTCAGCAATTTTAAAAATTCTAGTCCATAAAAACATTTAGACTGGAGAGAAGGAAGGAGATGTAACATTCTTGAGCTAAAGTTACACCATATTTTGATAACATGGCGTTTAATGAACCCCAAATACTCACAGTCCTGCTATTTTCCAGTTCCCATTACACATTAAAGCGAATGTGGGACTTGCAAAAAAAATTTTATAAGTACTTACAATTTACCCCCAAACATATATTCAACCCAGACAAATCCTAGATCCTATAAGAGGCTATCTGTTCTCTTTTCTTTTTGTATGACATGACCCTTTAGAAAACATCAACTTCCTCTCCTCTCTGAGACAGGAAAAGAGGAAAAACTTCAAGAAATAATTTGCAATTCGGTAAGCTACTGCAGGGGGAGAGAGAAGGTTGGAGCTACCCCTGATTTCACTTGATTGTTTATTGGAGAGAAAGGAAATTAAAATTATCCAATATCGTTTGGGTTCTTTGTGTTTGCCCTGTACTTCCCAGGTTGCTGAGGTGTGATCATGAAGAACTCCACGAGCTCCTCCCTCTGCCAGCTTTGCTCCCAGACATCAAAGATTTTGTCCAAGAATTCTCTGGTCTTGGTTGCCTCTGAGCCCTTGAGTCCTTGAGCAGAGAAAGGGAGAGTGGGAAACCGTGGTAAAGCAGGGATATTAAAACATAATACCAGATACAATGGTCCTGTTTTGATAGAAGCACAGAATGATTTAGGTTGGAAGGGACCTTAAAGATCATCTCAGTCCAAACCAGACTAGATCAGAGTGCCAGACCAGGTCTGCAGCTCACCTTGCAGCCCAAAAGCTTTTGATGCAGATGCAGTTTGAATGTAAAAGGTGCTGTGTGTAAGCAGAGTGTATAAAATATATTCCAAAGGAAGCGGTTGGCAGGGGTGGTGTGGATGACAGCTGACTGCAGCTGCAGTGAATAATTACAGTCATATTTGCACTGGTCCAGGATATCTTTTAAAATAAATTACAGACTCATCACCCTGCTGCCTCCTGGCAAACAGAATTAAACATTAATGTATCAACAGTTTATTAAAGACAATAAAGTCTTTTTTAAAAACAACTGTACTTAGCAACGGTTAGGGAAAAGACAGAGAGCTCTAGCTCAGCCATTTGAAGTAAATTTGTAAAAATCAAGTGATTGAATATGGCTGGTATTCAGATATAAATTTCTTACTGGAAACTGAGATGAAACCCTACACATCTTCAGATGCCTGGGAGGTTTGTCATCCTCACTGCTACAAGCCATTGGTGGAACTGACCCTGTAGTGGGAGTATTCAAGACTTTTTACAGACAAAACCCGTGGAACAGAGCCTGGTGGGCATCAGATTACCTGCTGCATGTCCTTATCCACACTCTTGTGCTGAGTGCATCTAAATACTTCAGCTGGATGGGGCAAAAATCTGCTGACATCATCCATGGACTCTGCTCTGATTTTCCTGTAAGCAAATACTGAAATAACCATGGGAGAACAGCAGTTAGATGAGGAGGAATGCTAAGATCCTGATTCAGCAAAAGCTTTTACAAAGGTATTTAAAGTTAAGCACATGCTTAAGTGCTCTGCTGAATCAGGGCCTGGGGGAGGTCTTGTTATCTATGAAAGATTTCTAAGTGGGACGTGGAGAAGGAAACCAAGGTGTACAATTACAGGAGTGTAAAGAGAAATGGAGATGTGGGAAAAGTTTTGTACTGTTTGAACTTGCTCAAGAAACTCAACAAAGATGCGTAGGAGCAAATATCCAGTCAAATGAAAGCAGAGGTGGAACAAAGGGAAAAGGGCAGGGAGAGGGAGCTGGTTTAACAAGAACTGACATTCCAGCAGGTGAATAGCTGAGAAAATCTTTGCTGTTGTACCTGGAAGGGTAAAGTACTCCGGCCAAAAAAACAAAAGAAAACAAACAAAACCCCCCTATCTCTTAACATTTATAACCCTCCCCAAGATCTGTTCGCCATCAGCTCTAGAAGGAAGGAGGAAATATTGACAAGCTGACCCTGAGATGGGCTCAGATGATCAGAGCATGGTGTTGATAACACCAAGGCTGTGAGTTTGATCTCTGCATGGACCATCCACCCAAGAGTTGGACTCAATGATCCTTCTGGGACCCTTCCAACTCAAACTATTCTGTGATTCTGTGGTTCTGTATCTGAAGTTTTTATCTTCGGTGTTTCACCTGGAAGCAGAGGCAAGGTCAGGGGCTGAGCTGCACTGGAGCAGGAGGCCCTTCATGCCAGCAGGCAGAGAGGAGCAGGATGGGGAACCAGCTGTGGTGAGAGTGCTCCAGCACCACGCTCAGCCTCGGGGGAGCACGTCCAGGGAGCAGAGCCACCCCAGGATGGGACACAACCCCATGTGTGGCCCTGGCAGGAGGCTCAGCACCACCACCAACCACATTGCTCAGCCCCACTGCCTGTGTTGGGTTTTGCTGTCTGCTGGTTCCCTCAACCTTTTGGTGACACCCTGTTTGGGATGCCACCTTGATTGCTCAATCACTCGTGGAGGGTAGAGGACCAATCAGCCAGCTGGGCGTGTGCAGGTTAAATCATCCCAAGCTGACAAACCGGAAAACCTCTCTGCAAAGTGAAACACGGGGCAGGGAGGGGGAATGAGGTGGGATTTCCTTGAAATGTCCTCTCCTGATCCAAACCAGCTCCATTAATCCTTCCACTTTAGCAGTCCTCGTTCCTCTGTTGATTGTGAAAAAGTCAGAATGGAAACTCAGATGGCATAAAGAGACCAAAGACTCTTAAAAACTTAACTAAAAGAAAAACTATTTCAAGTGACTGGTGTCCTTTAAGCCTGAGGAGTCCTTATTCTTGAACCAGGAAGGAAGAGGAAGCTTTCTTGCCAAAAAGGTTTACTGAGGTGGTTCTCGTAGAGGAGAAATGTGCTGAGTGTTCCTGGGCTGTTTTTTCTTGGCAGCAAGTTTCCTCTGGGTATTTCTTTGATTATGCCTATGTAATATGATGATTATCAGATTTCAGTCACTGGTGCTGTTCTCCAGCTTGGCCTGTTGCAATAAATTACCCCAGGCCTTGTGCTTAGTCCTGTATCAGGGTGCTTTAATCACGTAACGTGACCATCAGATTCTCTGTCCACAAATTGGCCACAAGTTTGGTCAAATTATCAAATTACATTACTGGAGTAATATTAAAATCATGTGAGCGGGTTTTAAATCCCAGTAGTTCATGAACTTTTTTTAATATCTGCCAAGCTGAACAATGGGACCCTTTGCAATCCCCCAGTGAGCACCTATTAAAACCACAATTTACAACTATACATATCATCTAACGTGTTAACCAGGTGTTCCAGTGTTATTGTTTGAAATTCTACCTAGGTTTAAATCAAATGAAGAAAAGCCAAAAGTCCAATTAAAATCCCACATTGCCTCTTTATCGTGTGTAGGTGAAAGACATTTGTTATAGATTTAATGGCAGAAATCTCATAAAATTTTAGGCCATCCTCTTTTCTTCCCAGTTTCTTGTTTCTTGCTCCGATTCTCACAGCTTACTGGCATTTCCTGTTCTTAGCTGTAAAAAAAATAGAATAAATCTGGAGTTTCTGGCTTAATTTTAGTAGCATCCTGGACACTCCAGCAGAATTTGACAATTGAGTGTTGTCATGGGATATTAAAATCCTGCAGTGGGCCCATTTAAGCTATTATTTCATAGGCTGTCCCTTAATCAGTTCCATCCCTCGGCTGTGCACTTTTTGCCAACATGTGTCTATTTTATTTAATAGTTCAGTGACAACAAATTTATGTTGCTAAGCTCCAAAAAGTAAACCTTACCAAAATACCTCCCCAAACTGCCTTTACAGACATCCACCAAAGTAATATGGAATTCAGTTGTCTTCACTTGGCCGTAATTACTTCCAGACCCAGGCTGCCTATCTTTGTCTTTGGCCATTTTTCTCATTCCACCCCAGCCCAGAAATCGTGGTGTTTCTTTACATTTATGGTTTTCTACTTAGATTTCATTGTCACCCACCCCTCCTACCTTTTGATTTTAGCAGACCTTGACATTTAACTAGTGACCTAGCTCTCCCTCCAAATATATGTTTGCTTCTCTGTTTGACAAAAGGCTTGGCTTTTCAGTGCCCAATAAAACAAATTAATTTTCTTTCAGTGAGACAGCCTTCCCCACCCCCCTTCTTTTCTCAGGCATTAAAATTGGGACAGTGTAAAAAGTCACCGTTGCCTTGCTAATTTGAAATCCATTGAATAATATGATAAATGAGAGCAACTTTTTGTCCAGAATTAGTGAAACTGGCAAAAAATAAATGTGTCAGTTACAGCACATCTGTTCTCTTTTACGCTTTACTTAAGAAAATAATTCTTGCCAGATTTTACCCACCCATAATAATTACACAATTTTTACAGATGTAGTTTGTAACAGCTTCACTTTGGTCCAAACCCTTTAATATGACTTGCAATGAATTTACTCCTTGGCTTGCACTTTATTATGTTTTTGCAATAACGGGGCTGAGGTAAAGTTATTTGTTTCCAGCTCTGCACCTTTTTGCTAACATTTTTATAAACAAAGCTGCTAGGCTCAAAATGATTGTTGCTGTCATCACCACTGTTACCATTGCAATTACTGCACGGTTTGCATTTGGACATTTCATTTGGCTCTTGCTCCCAGTCTGTTTTCCTTGTCCTTAATTATCTGTTCTGTGGGAGCACCAGACCAGCAAGAAGGGCACTCATGCATGTCCAGCTGCAAATGATAAACCATCATGACTTCCATTGATATTTAAAGACAACGCTACTAATTATTGGAGATGGGGCCTGGCTGGGAAATTTTGAGGCAGATCCAGAAATCTCCTCGTTTCAGGAGTGGTAGGGCCTCGAGGTTTGATTTGGCCCCTGGAAACACATCCCAAGCTCCAAAGCTCAGGTCGTTCCATGCCAGGGGCTTGGCGTGGGCCAAGCTCTAATTGTAACAGCATGGCAGGCAGTGCCACCATCGTTAGGCTCTGTCTCAGGTTTACAGACATTTGCAAAACTTTATAAATCAGGTGCAAATATTTTCAGCTGCTGAAACTTGCCATAAAATAGCCTGGCCTTAGTCCAAATGAATCCTGACATCCAATTTTTTAAAAGGAAAAAAAAAAGTTAAATGAAGGAAAGAGAAGTTGCAGTTTCTGACCAAGAGCAGATAGGATGTATCAGGTTTCTTTTTTGGGGCCAGATACTTTAAAAAAAAAAAAAGGATTCATGGGGAACAGCACATTATTCCATGAGCAGAACCAACCCACTAATGATGCTTTGGAAGACAAGGCTCTGTTTAATTAACAGCCATAGACTGAGTAGTGCCCACACACTGATTTTGAGCTTGTAAATTGAACCTCTATTACTTTTAAAAGGGAGGGGTGACGAGTTGAGTGGAGGTGACGCTCTCAGCCACCTCTGAGCACGTGTCTGGTGCCCGCACAGATCTCTACCCGCTATTATTGTTATTATAATTCATGGTATAAACTGTAACCACTTGCAACTGCTCCACACTGCACAACCCAATTAAGAGCAACAGAGATGGCTGCACTTAATGGGTCCAATGACATGATAATGCCTTCAAAGGGTCAGTGCCCTACATCGCACATCAATGGCAGTTGACACACTGTTTTTTAATGCTACCACTTAAATATGCATTAGAGGTTTGAAAGCAGCATTGAAGTAATGAGAAGGGTTAGGCTTAAACTTATAAGTGCAAGTAAAGTGTGACCTGCAAATATGAGTGTTGATAAATTCAGGATAGCATTTTTTTTTTTAAAGTGTAAAAGCACATTTCAGACTTAGGTGTTTTTAACTCTGTGTTGCTGCAAAACCTGAAGCGTTTGCTGAGTTCACTTGGAGCAGTGAAGCTTCACCAGATGAAGCCTGTAAATGGGACAGGCCTTCTTTACTCACAATACGATGGCGCCGTGCCCATAAATGTATGATTTTTGAAACAGAGTTTAGGAAACTGTTCAACGTGCAATCACAACATGAAATAACATCTTGTCACAGCTTGCCAAAGAGCTGGGCATGATTCCCTACTGCTCTGAACCCTGTCCCCAGGCAAATATTTTAAGTCCCTTTTACAGCACCTGCAGGATACAGAAACAGCAGTGAGATCCAGGACCTGCTCCCAAGGCATATCCAATTCCAGGAGGGTTCCCACCTGATCAGGAGTGGTGTAACAACCTAACAAAGTCCTCTTTTGCTGGCAGTGGGGTCCTCGGTGTTTTGGGGTTGCTGATTAAGCTGCTCCCACTGTTTTATCACTTCAGTCTGATTTTACTTTTTTAGGTAGCTCTGAGACACCTAATCAGAACAAAATGAGGGTAATCATACAGGATGAGTTATTAGGGGCTGAAAGGCTTCTGATTTCACTACCAGTTCTAGTCTGGATTTTTTAGAAGTTGAACACCGAGGCCATGGGAGTCAGGTGGCATCAAACCTGTTCTGCACACAGAGATGTGTGTGACCCTCTCCTCCACTCAGTTGTCCCAGGGAAATTAGGCAAAATCACTTTGAGTCCTGCAGCCTTTGTGGGCTTTTCTGTCATGAAGCAAACCAAGCTCTGAGATCCAAATTGTCTCCTCCTGCCCTTGGCTGGGATGCTGCATCCACAGCATGTGCATGGGCAGGGCTGCAGGGGATCCAGGGTGAGAACTGAACCTGTGACTCCCTTTTAATTAGAACAAAAAAAAAAAAAAAAAAAAAAAAGATAGTA
>WAAE01004290.1:177472-236834 GCA_013400495.1 Nicator chloris | reverse complement strand
AAAGAAAATGAAAAAGAAAAAGAAGTACATCTAATATTTTGGCTGTTGAACGATTTTCTAAAAATCCGGCATCGTCCCTCTAATCCCATCTGAACGTTGTGTGCATGCCATTTAAATATGTTAATAATCACGCCCTACTCCTGTCATTTAATCTCCTTTTTTTTTAGGTTGTTTAGGCAGACGCTGGAGCCAGGCCAGTTCCCTTTTCCAGCTGAGCCCTTTCCCTCGCATCACTCGCACATTGTGGGGCTCATTTTTGGGAGATAAGAGAACATCTTAGCCCTGCAGTACTCGTTACACCAGCTCCTTTATCCAGCGCGGTGCTGCCGCTCACTCTCTCCCCAAGCCCGAGCCTGAGCAGCACAAAGAAAGTCTTTGGTGCTGTGGAGGCGGCACATTTCCTGAGCAACGCCGGCGCTTCCTCCCCCATTTACGGGAGGAACCGGCTGTAATGAATTTAGATGATATTCAGCTCTACTCCGCTGCTTAATTCACTCGGTGGCCTTGATGTTACAGGAGATGAGCAAAGGGACCGGGGGTAAATCCAGTTGACTTGGTGTTAAAGTTAACATTAACAACAGTAACAGCAAGCTCCCGGTGTTCGACTGTCACTGACCCTTCAACACGACTCAAAAGCGCTGTGATTCCCATATTTCCCCTGCTAAAGCAAATACAAGCCCGAGCGGTAGCGCGCGGTTGGTTTTGAGCGTGCCCTGCGCTGGGTGGTCTGGGGACTTATCCTACTTCCCATCTCATTTGCCTGCAAACGCCTTCACCTTGTCAGGGCCAATAATTATCCGGCCAGCGATGCTCAGAGCTGCCATTCCTTAAGATTGGATGAGATTGAAGAGGCTGAGGCTCGGCTCCTCTGTGCATTTTCTCCGTCAGTTAGTGTATACACTGGGGGCCCGGCGAGCCCTACAGCAGAGCTACACTAACTTTCTCTCCCCTTCCTTATTATGGAGCTTAATAACAGCAGGCAGTGTATTAATATGTAAGAGATCAAGAGATTATTGATTAGAATCACTTGGCTAATATCCCCTGTCTGTCATGTAGTTCAGCAGCCCTTTCATGATTTTTTGTGTCAGTCCATTTAAATATTCATGACAGAGTTGCTTTGTACCTCCACGGCTGAATTTCTAATTAATCTGTCAAAAGAAATACAATATGCCCCTAAGCCTTATTATTATAAGGGTCAGCTGAAACAGAGCTGGCCTGGCTAGGCCTAAGGGGTAATTAATTATAACAATGCGGTGTTTACCTTCGTCAGTACCTGCGGCCTAAATGAGTGCTAAATTAGACTCAAACCACTTCAGTCCGTGTTTGAAGCACCCCGATATGCCAGACTAAATCATAATGATGGGGAGGAGAGAGCGGAGAGCCGCTCCTGTGTAACAACATAATCAGCAATTATAGCTAGGAAATGGGGAGAAGGGGGAATTTTATCTCATTAGAAGAGCCCGAGCAGAAAGTTTTTTTTTCTGTCACCAGCTCTTTTCTTTCGAATTCAAATGATCCCACTCTAAAGGTGAGGGATCTCAAATTTAATTCCAGTGCAGAAAGCCAGCCTAATTAGTGGTATACTTTGGCTAAAATATGAATGACATTTGCTCCAGCTTGCAGCGGCCTATTAATAGAGGGTGTCAGAGTGAAACATTAAGTGTATCATTCTTCTGTCAATTTATTTCTGTCATTATTGTTTCTTTATTTCCTCTGCCACATTATGGTCACTAATTTCTTCTCACTTTTATGAGATTCTTAATGTGGGCCTTTAATGAACTCCAAAAACTCAACCACAACTCTGAAATTAAAATACTAGTCTCCTGTCAGTGTGACGCGACAGAGTAAAACTTGAATAGTATCATTCTTCTGTCAATTTATTTCTGTCATGATTTTTCTTTATACCCTGCCACATTATGCCCACTAGTTTAATTCCATTTTTATGTGACTTGTTAATGTGAATTTTAGGTGGCTTTTAATCACCTCCAAATTTGTAGAATATCACAATAAATCATAACTGTATCCCCTCTTATGACAATTTATTTCTGTCATTATTTTTTATTTCTCCTTCCTTATTACAACTCCTAGTTTCATCTCCTCCTCTGTGACCTTTACATAGTTGCATTTTGAGAAGAGGGAGCACAGCCAAAGTTTCCTCTTTTGCAGCATCATCTTGCAGTGATGTTCTGTCTACCCAGTGATGCTCTGTCCACTCAGTGATGCTCTGTCCAGCCAGGAACCCTCAGCCTGCCCCGTGCTGCTCTGTCCAGCCAGGAATGCTTTGTTTTTCCAGAGATGCTCCATCTGTCCCCATCATCCAAGCCAGAACTCCAGCATCACCCACACAGAGTGTTCTGAGCCTTGGCGTGCCCCAAACAGCAGGACCCTGCCCCAGCATCCCCAATGTGCTTCCCTCAAGAGCTGGGTTTTAAATAAATGACATTTCATTAATGCTATCGATTGGGGCCAGTCTAATTCATCTGTGTAATGAACAGGGGTAATTAATTTAGGGTGGTGATTCCCATTTCCAGTGATCACTGAGGAACAACCAAAGCAGGCTGGGGCTGCAGCACCAGGAGGTAACGTGGGGTGTTCATTGCAACACACCCCAGACCTCCCATTACAGTAACATTTTAATAAGAAAACTTCAACAAGCAAAGAAACTTACACCAGTTCTTGGGTAGTGACTCAAAACCAAAACAAAACAAAAGGTGTTTTTGCCATTTTTTTCATCCCTCAAATATCTGCACATCTAAACTTCAGCCTGGCTGAGGAGAAGATGGAGTAATCCCCAGCCAGTCTTTTGGAACTGTGGATAAAGCATCTGTAAATGATGAAAAAGGAGATGAGGGGGATCTTTTTCCCTGAGATGATTGCAAACACAATCGTTCACAGACCTTTCTCTCTGCCTGGACCAGCATCGTCTCTCCATACCCCTGGAGGGTGATTCCAGGCAGGGCTCCCCTTTACTCACGCAGGAAAAGAGTGGGGAGACCCAAACCATGCCACTGTCACTGCAGCTCTATCTGGTGGCACTTCAGCCATCTGGAGTGCTCCAAAGGGAGGTGGAAACCATTCCCATGGGACTCGGGCCATTGCACATCTTGGCCTTGATATTTTCCCAACCACCCCTTCTGCCTGCACCCCTGGCATGCATGAAAATTCTGCAGGAAATGAAGCCCCAAATTCTCAGCTGGAGTAAGCAAAAGGGCTTAAAGCCTTGCCCAGAGGTGTGGGGTTTTCCAAGAAGGCGATGCCTTCCCTGGGATGTGGGGTCACAGTAAGGAAGGAGAAACAAAAGGAAAATCAGATGAGTCTGGCACCACAAGAAAAAAAGTAGGTGCTAATAACATGAATAAGCTAAGACAATATTGATTTGGACTGGGTTTGGGATGTAAAGGTACTGAGTGTCTCATTAAGTGAGCTGGAGGAACGCAGAGAGACCAGGATGCTGAAGCTCTGCTGCTTTTGGCTAGCGTGGACCCAAATCTGCTTTAACTCACTTTGGCAAAACTACCAGCAAAGCTCCAAGGATGTGCATTTCTCCAGACCAGGTCATGAGAAAGTCAGTACCTGTACATCCAAAACCTCCCTGGGAACATGTGAGGTCCTGAGGATGCCAAGGCATGTTTCATTCCTCAGGTTCCTGGCAGTTCACAAAGCTCTGTGGGCACTGAACACTGCCCAAAGTTGAATACCCTGTGCTCCTTTTGGAGTAGGAGAAAGCAAACAAATGGCACAAAGGAGAATTCTTCTAAGCAGTGTGGCCCCATATTTCCTTCATCCATCTGCTGTGACTAAACCCATAAGAAATACCTGACCTTTAGCCTCTAGGCTGCCATGAATTAGGTGGCAGTGTGTGGCATGCATGGATGCTGTGGGAAGATCTGCAGCAGGGTTCAGTACCAGCTAGAGTCCTGATACAGGATGTTCCATGACCGTAGCATTGAACTCAATCCATATATAAACTCTGTCCATATTTGCCTTTTTCCATTTTTTCCCTGAATTTATGCAAGCACTCACCTCAGGGTAGGATGTCACGAGCAGTTGGCATCGGTCACTTGGACACTCCGTGATGGCTGCAAGAGGTGGGTCATCTAAACCACATAATTTTCTTCCAAATCCAACTGCTTGGATATGTCTCATACAGCAACCTTTAGTTTTTTGAGCTTGAGGACCTGAAAATGGAGAGAAGCTCTACAAAACTGGATTTTGAGATCCATTAAATCAGGCTAAGCAGCATCCCTGTGTAATGTCACATCAACAAAGCCAACTCTTGCTGTCCTACTAAGGCTGCCTACAGACTGTTAAAGCATGAAAGTCCTATAATTTCATAAAAACCCAAAGTATTCAAATTTCCATACGGCAGTGCTTTTGTATCTAATTTAAAATGAATAACAAGCTTACTCTATACATACAACAGATCATTAACTTGATAAGATACTGGTAGCATATTAAGTGAATATTGTGTTGTGCTAGCAAAACAAATACAGAAGAGAAATTTGCTAATGCAAAAGATTTTTTGTATCATTAAGAGTGGGTCATCTTTTGGTATTCAAATAAGTAAACTGAATTTCATCACTGAGCCCTCCAGCTTTTTTTTTTTTCCTTTCATTTAAAGCACAGGATGGAGAAGAGTCACTACCAAAGTGAAAGGCTCAGGCCAGATTATTTTAATAATTTTATTTATTTATTTTATTTTTGGAGGGTGCAATTATCTGAGACATTAACTTTTACAGTTTTACTTCTCCTTTTGTATTTCCAGCCTTGCCAATTCTGAATGCAAAGATCTAGTTTTATTTTCATCCAGGCTGTGTCTCACATTTTGTCAAGTCTGTTTTTCTCTCTTTCAGTATTTGCCAAAATAAAAGTAGATATTCAACCTATGAAGCGTGTATCAGTAACATGCATATCATTTTAATCACAAAAAGGTCAAAACTTTCTATCTAATTTCATATTAAAACGCTCTTCAAAATTCCAGCACACTGGAGAGAGAAAAAACATTAACAAAAAAATATTTACACATGGGGTGTTTCTTAAAGAATGAATTATAATAATCTCAGAAAAAGGCCCTAAAGGGGGAACGTACCAAGAGGACTGAGGCTGGTGGGATGGGAAATAAATACATATATGTAGGCAAATGTACACATCCCTGCACGTTGTTTATACATAAATATATTGGCAAAATTTGTAGTTCTTCCCCATGAGACCATGGCAGGGCCACAGAGTCGGTTCCTTTGTCTTTATCCATGAATATTTTGGGTGTTTTTTGTAGCAACAGTGATTGCCTGGGTGTTGGCAAGATTGTGCTGGTGGGTACCATGGCAGGGATGCAGGGACTGCAGAGATAGAGCTGCAGGCTTGCAGGAATTATGGGTACCACTGCAGGGATGCAGACGCTGCTGCATAGAGTTACAAGGATGCAGGAATTGCTGGGGACCACTGCAGGCCTGCAGGAACTGATGGACAGAACTGCAGGGACTGTGGGTAACACTGCAGGGATGCAGGTGCTTCTTTCTCTGGCTGCAGGAGGACAGAGTCCTCCGAACACGAGCTGCATTTCAGAATCGTGCAGAAAGGCCCAAAAGATGCCCTGTAAAGCACATCTGCCAGCTCAGTTTAGGGGTTTCCTTTCCAGGCCGACAAAATTCCCAATTTATTTCCTTTGATATCTGTATTTACTGAGCTAATTTCTGTTAGACATTCAGAAAAATCCTTAAAAAGATGACAAGGGAGACGGTGGACAGAGCTATGGAGCTTGAAGACTTCTGTGGGTTTTTTTTTTAATTCTGTCATCTGGATATTGACTGACTTTCTAATGCACACTCCTCTAATTCTTAATTAGAATGACATAGCTAATTAATAAGTTTTTTCCAATTATAAATTAACTTAGGATCAGAACTCTGGCTTTGCATGTAATTTCCTATAATCGCTAAAGCTACTGCAAAAACATGTCTCCTACCAACCGTAACTTTTTTATTTAACACAGACAGACAAGTTCTCACTGGGTTTAAATTTTACAGCAAATTATCTCTGTTGGGATTTATGAAGGGAAATTAAAAAAAAAAATTCAGAAGAGTTTTCTCTTTTCTTTTTTCTTCCTCCTTTTTCTTTTTTTTTTTTTTAACGCTTCTTTCTTTCTTAAACAAAGTAGCATCTCTTAATGGACAATTTCTTCCCGAGATTTAAAAGGAATTCATCTTAATATTTTAATGTTATTACAGGGAAGGAAGAAAGAGAGCAGGTGATAATTCGTTTTTTCATAACTGTTACCACCTTTTCATGGTTTCTGCAAAAATGATTTGGGAGGATCCCGCATGCTGCTCATTTATAGAATCTTAACTGGAGAGACACTTATCTCTTTAGTAATGAACCAGTGTAATTAAAGGTGGGAATGTGGAAGAGTTCAGGCACTGGCAACATGTCACATAGTTGGCTGCTGCAATTCCTCAGTGGTTTATCAAAGACTACTCCTTTAATATGGAGATTACACTTATGTACTTGTCTGAACTTGAAAGGCATTTGCCTAATTTACTTATTAATGAGATGTAAATCTATTTGTACGGCACGTCACAAGTTTCCTGAAATCGCTGCTACTTAACCGGTGATAAACCCTATGATTTAAACGAAAAATAATACATTTAGCTTTCCACATTCATTCTGTTAAAAATTGATATAGTCTATGTTAAATTTATTAATATTGCTTGCTGTCATTCAGTTTGCAGCTCTTACTGAAATATGACTTGACAGCGGCCGCATTAAAGATGTATGCCATTGTATTCAACAAAGATTAATGAAGCCCGGTAAAAATAGCTGTAAAAGAGAAAGTGATCCGAATGTAAAATCAGTGAATTAAATGAGGCCTTGCATACCATTTGTTAATATGCATGAGGAGGGAGGCAGCGAATGAAAATGTCTCCCTGCAAAGTTCATTTGGGAATGTTTCAATATTGTCTGAATATCACCAAACTCTTGAATGGCGGCTTTAATAGAGCCCCGAGTAGCGCCGGGGTCCGCGCGTGCCTGGGGAAGGGCTGGGCACAAAACCCACCTCACCTGCAAACAGAAGGGAAGCCTGCAGTAAAAATAATAATAATCATCTCAGCCTAATAATATAAATACATCCCGGATAGCTGCGTGTCCTCCTCCTTCTTCCCCCCGCTCCACCTTTCTCTGTCTGCGGTGCAGGCTTTCAATACTCAAGCTTTAATGCTCCGTGCCTCTTTTTCTGGAAGAATTGCATGTGGCAACACTTAAAAGGCTTGGATTCTCTGGGTTTCTGAGAGGTTAATGTGTCTGTCTGTCCATGTGTCACGGCCCCTCGTGTGGCGGAAGACTTTAGCCACTTCTTTGAGTATTATTTGCAAGCGGTGATTCATTTTCTGAGCCCTCGTTATGAAACGCTCCTGAATTTCGAACGCGCAGGTTAAGACTTTCAGATAAATTAGCGCTGACAGAAAAGAACGCGCAGGAGCCACAGTGTAAACACGCCCTGTTTATCAATCAAGGCACTGAGGGGTTTTGATGGACTTGAGCTGTTGCTGATGGGCTCGTTTGCAGGTTTGAACACCAAGACAAAGATTTGTAGAAAAGATCGAGCTGAAATATTTCGCTTCGGCGGTTTAAAAATATATGTATTAATCCTGGTGCCCCTTTGGTAGTAAAGTAGTTAATGCACCCGAAAGACTGTCAGCTTGGAGGCAATCTGGAGCTATAATGTATACACGTGTGGTGCAAAAGCTTGTAGAAAAGCTCTGCCTAAAGCATAAACTTTCCCAAAAGAATGAACACGGGTGTTCAAACTGAGAGCAATTCAGAGCAATTTTTGTCACCAGGCTCAGCTCGCAGCACCTGATTTTTTTTGTCTCAACAGGTATCCAGGTGTCCCGGTGCTCCATGTGCAGGGTCTGTGGAAGGGACAGGGATGGAGCCAGGAGCTCCCTGGTGTTCTGGTCCAGGGATGGAGAAGGAGGGAGCCATGAGCTCCTGTAGCGTCCAAGTGGTCTCCAGCAAGTCCCTAAATCTCCTGTTAACCACATTGGAAAAGAAATCTTTACGTTTAAGGACACAGGATGCTCAAGTTGATGTTTTTGAGGCTCTGCAGGATATTGGATCAGTTTATTTAATCCCAAATTAGTGACGCAAGTGGTAAACCCCCCTGCTAACTTAACTGATATTTCTTATTAAAATTTTGCATTTGGAGAAATTGATTCTTTCATTAAATAAATTGGTATATGAAACAAAGGAAAGAAACCTCAAGTCAAGTCAGCATATATATCTCTGAGAGGTGGTAAACTTTGGGTATCAGGCTCCATGAAGCTTCTGTATGAATTAAAAAGAAATATCAAATGCAAAGAAATCCAAGTTTAGGATTTTTTTTTTTATTTATAGTCTCCATTTTAAAACACTAAATTTTTGTGCCGAAAATTTCCTACTTCTTTCTCTAATTGGGTGACCATTAAAAAAATGGGATGTGGGAACCCCCCTTAATTTACATTTTTAATAACTTTCAGATTGTTTTGGAGAAATCCTAGAAAGCATAAGAATGGCAGGCCCAGATTTAAGACTTAAAAAAATGGCAAATGTGTACAGTATCAAACACTGGACAACACAACAGGAGAAATTGCTTTTTTGCAACTCAGTGTCCTTCAAATGTCATGTTTGAGGGAACTCCTGATATCCATGGAATATCTGCTTCTGCTTCAGCTTAATTAAGAACATTTGTCCAGCTGCAAGACTTTAGTTCATCAAGAGTAGACATTAAAAAAAACAACAGCAAACACCCAATGGGGGAGGGAGCGAGGCGCCCTTTGGGTTCCCAGTCTCCCTGATTAGAACTAATTAAAACCATTCATAAGGAAACCTGTGCTAATGGTCACACTCGGCTGCTGGGGTTTGGCTTTGGCTGCAGCATTAGCACCCTGTGGAATGACCAATTTGCTTCCCCAAGTCCCCTGTCCTCTGAACACAGCGGGAGGCAATGCCAGCAGAAGGCAAGGGCCTGGATAATGAAGTGACACAATTAGGATGATGTTACTCTTGGTTTAGTCTCATCTCTTCTGTCTTTAACCCACCCAAAAGCTCCACAGCTTGGGGACACCGTTCCCCTCGGTCAAGCAAACGCTCTTGCCCTGTGCCAAATCTCCCACTAATGTCTTACTGGGCTTGAGCTGACAAACAAAGCTCTGGAGGGGAAAAGGAAAGGAGAGAAAAGTCTTGGAGTTTTAGAATTAGAAAGGCCAAAAAATGTTAACTGGTGTAAGGAGAAACTTTTTATTCCAGCACAAGATTGAGGTTCCATTGAGCAGAAGGAGAAAGAACTGTTGGTGATTATGTGAGAAATCAACAACAGAGACTTAAAACCACACCGAAGGAGCATAACCCTCATCCCTGATGGTGGAACATGCCCAACCTTTGGGCCATTAAGGGGAGCAGGAACTGCAAGACTGGCAGACCAAGCAAGTCATCACTGATGATCTTTCAAACAAATTTTAAACATATATTTCTGTTACTATTGCTTTGTAAAAATACAAAGACATGGCAGATCTTTGGACAAGACCCCAGGCCAGGGCCACACCATGGCAGGAATGAAACCACTTCTTCACAGCAGGTGATCACACCGAGCAATGTGATGCCAACAGTGGTGGCCAGGTCCCCAATCACTGCTGTGCCGTCAACACACACCTCCACTCTTCCCACTCCCAGTCCCCCTTCCAGGATGCTGGATTTCTGTGGTATGTCGTGAGCTTGGCATCCTCTTGAGCTTGGCATCACAACCCTTTGACATCTCTCAATTCCTGCAAAGGGCACAAAAGATATGATCAGACACCACCTCACCCTCAACCCACGTCAGAGCTGGCCCCCTGCAACTAAAATTTTAAAAGTCCCTCCACTTAAAATGGGAAAATAGTTCAAAAGGAAGTGGGGGGAGAACACTCAGATCTCTGATTTTTTATCCAAAAAATTTGCTCTTTAGGTTTAGCTTTGACCCTCTGGCAAAGGCAAACACTGCAGTTTGCATTGTTTTTGGCTTTATTTTCACTCCGGTAGGCTGTAAAAAGCTCCCAGTGTCGAGTCTGAGGTGGCAGCAGTGTGTCCTCACTTGTGCAACAACACAAACATACTGGCAGCTGTATTAATTCTCCATTTATTTTGTTTTAGTAATTTCATTAATTATAAACCAGTTCAGTGTTTGACAATGAGCTATCGCAATGCGTTTGTTTACAAATAGGTTTAACACTGAAGATGGTGTCTGTATAAAGAAAAAGACCATTTTTCACAGAAATGTTAGTCCCTGGAGTGGAAAATAACCCTTAAATTCCACCAGTAAAATTTTAATTTTCAAAAATGCTACACATTTGCTATAAATAGCTGTCATCTGTCAAATAAACGGAGCAAGTCCTGGGAGCCTCCCGATCAGAGGAGACCATTCCGGAGGCAGCCTTTGTCTTAAATGGGTCTGTAGACATGGCTTGTGTTGGTTTTTGAGTAATCCCAGCCTGTTTATAATCTCATCTATTTCATGGAGAGGATATGAAAATAGCTCCCCACTGTATGAAAATTATCTATATTCCAGTGCAGACAATGGAGTCAGTCTATTGAAAATAATGGAGTGAACTCAGCTCCGCAGTTTATTTCAATGTGGAAAGTCTTTGCACATCATAATATCAAATAAACTCTGCTGAAAACATCATCCCCATATAATTGTATTATACAAGAGTAGTGTCACCTTTTGTTTAGAAGAGGACCATTATGCTTTTATGATATACTTTAAGGGGAGCTAGATGGTACCATTGATTCCTGTACTAGCATTTTACATCAAAAGCCCGATGTCTGCAGCCCAGGTCACTGAAATCACAAATGAAGTGAATTTAATGGTCTAAGTTTGGTCTCCAGAGAACAACAGAATAGTTAGTACCATCATAAAGTCTGACAATGTAGCCCTTTTGGCAGGTTTTTGTTGATAATAGGCTTGAACTGCAATCTTTTCACCATGGTATAAGAGGATCTGTTAAAGCAGGCTTCGGATACTTGGGGAGAATAAAGTAGGGAAGGCTGCAAAGCACAATATCGTGCACACCTGCACTGTACCTAGAGTAAGGTTAATGCAGTAATATCTGTGTGAAAACTGCCTCACCCCCACATTAAAAGCAGCTTATCATTAGGGATTACCAAGCCACTGCACCAGCTGCAAGTCTTTACTTAAAGACTTAAAGGTAAAGCTCTTACAGTTCCCAATCCAGTGACATTTGCAGCTCACTATAATTTATTGAATATCTTCCAAAGAGCAAACACAGGATTTCTCTTGGTACTGTTTTAGTTGGGTTGTAAACGTTTGCCATTTACCAAGAGGGGAAAAAAAAAATAAAGGCAGGCACATTTACACTTTTGCAAAGCATCATGTAATATTTTGAACCTGTCTTTTCATGCCGACTCTTTTCATGTTCAATCTAAACACTGTTTACTCATTTAAAGTCTTGTTACAGCTCAGCTATGAAGTACGGTGCGTACACACTTTCAAAGCTTCCGTGAGAGCACCTTGTTCCCAGGTTTCATTAGGAAGACCCACGCTTGTCTGAAGAAAATGTGAATTTTTAAAACTTCCCGTAGCAGACATTCAGAAACGCTCCCCCTTCAGCACTTCATAGTCCTGCTACCGAGACCTTTAGAGACTTAATACAGATAAGGATCTTGAAAAGAGAATTTATTGAGGTTATCTCCATTTAGGAGGCACGCTGATCTATTGATGAAAATTAAAAGGAAATGGTTAAATAAGCCAAATTACATGCTGGTTGATGAAACGTTTCCTGTGCCTTGCCAGTAACATGCATGCAAATTATATTAATAGGCCATAATTATGTAAACTTTATTATGTGTGTTAAAGATAACATTAAAATTATAAGACAAGCGACACTTAATCACCAATGGAGGGCAATGATAAAAGACTCAGGAAAATTAACAGGCAGTATTGAGATTGTTGTGGTTGCTACAGCCCGAGGAGTACAACGAGCCATAGCATTTTATAAAATAATAATGCTTGCATAGCTCTGCTCACCATCAAACTGCTTTACAAACATCAACTAATTATTAAACAAGCATTTGAGGCCTCCTGGCTAAATATATCCCCTGGCTGCAAATATTCACGGGCTGCACACACTTAAAATAGCTCACGAGCTGGACATTTGGCTGGTCCTCATCACTCTGTCCTCTCCCACACTGAATTTGCCAGGATAGCAAAATAATGACTTGTATCCCATTGGAAACAGAGGAGAAGGAAGAAATTGGTGTGCTGGGCTGGTCACTTGGATTCTCAGCTCCTCCAGAGCAATTTCTCTTGGTAAATCATACCCAGAGTGGTTTTTCAGCCAGGACACATTTTCCCACTTGTGTTGAATTTCATGGATCTGTTCCCAGCCAGAGCACACAAGGCCCAGTTTCGTTCATGATAGGTTCAATTTTGCTCCCTTTTGCCCCATTGTAGAAATTTCCTCTCCATCAAAGAGCTGTTTTGGTGACTTAAACCCTGTTTCCAGACGCTTGGAAAAGCAAGGAATCTTCTACAGGGGAGCCTGAAGCTCCCTGGAGTGGAGAACCTCTGCTAAAGGTGCATCAGCAGGACCAATGCAAATTTATCCAAGCTGACTGAGACACCCCAAACCCTCACTGATATGGGCAAAAAGGGTATCCCTGTGCTTTGGCAGCCGTGCCAAAATGTGAACTGTCCCTGCCTCACCAGAAGCTGATATTTCTTTTTGTGCTGGGCCTTCATTATAAATATTTTTCCCACCACAGAAATAACACGAATCACAAGCTTATCATCTCCTTATGGTGTCTCCTTCAGAAAAGACTTTGCTGCCAGAAAAACAAGAAAGATGGCAAATTCTCAATGTTTTGGAGTTTTCACAAGATATCACTACCTCCAGAAAATAAAAGCCAGTTATTGCAATCACAAGTTCCAAGCTTGCCTCAACAATTTTGATTCTTCAGCAGAAAAAGGAGATTTCAACTTGTAGATATCTTACGAAAACAACATTTGATTAAACAAAAAATGTCTGAGTCCTTAGATCCAAACTGATAAGTGGTGTTGCCTTGACTCAGCCCTTAAACATTTTAAATTAAACCCATCTCTACATCCAAACTTCTTATTCCAGTTTCTCCTGCAGGTTCCCACCTCCTCGAAGTGGCCATGTAATCAATATTTTTTTCTAATTTCCATACAAGAGGGACCACTAAAAAAGTGAATAGTTATTTAACAACATTGTCAGTGGAGTTTTGGAATAGAAAATTCTCTGAGTACATACCCAATATGGAAATTTTCAGAATTGTTACAGAAAAGAAAATATTGAGTTTTGCATCCCAAACAACTTCTATTGTGTGGAGCAATATAAGTATTGTAATATAATTATTTCCTCTGTGTCGAAGCATTGGGGAAAGTGAAACTTCTTGCTGCCTGTAATCCCCTTCTGAATAACGGCTGATAGAGGTAATAAAGATCATGGAGATTTCATTGTGGGGAAAAAACCGTAAGGCACGCTGGTTCTTCATAATCCAAAAGTTATTTGGCTTCATTGTTGTGTTCAGTATTATTATTTGTAATTGAATAACGCTGTTTATTTTCAACTGAGAAATAAAACAAAAAAAGGAATTATTTATTTAGAATAAATCATTGCAGCATGCTGGGGCACACAACGAGCCTCTCCTTGGCATATATGAACGATTTATAAACACTGTACTCGATGACAAGAGAAAATCGAGGATTAAACACGACCAGGAGTGAGGTACCACTCCGAGCCTTCCAGGTTGTAGTCAGCATATAAAAGCCTCTCCCCTCTGAAGGCAAACTGTGCTCTTTAGTCAGAGCTTTTGTTCTCCTGCCTGTCCAAAACCAGGCAGATGTGCCCGTTAATACCCCTGAAAGACCAAAACACCGCGGCCCCGATTCGGCGTCTCCGGCTGCGCTAAGCAGTTCTACGTGCCAGCCTTTGATCTGTATTTTCTAAACTTCATAACAAAACTTCAAGAAAAAAAAAAACTATTAGCTGCAAATTAGACATTCTCATGGAAGCCTAGAATTATTTTTCAGGACAGAGGGCTCAATTTCCCAATCTCAGGTGTATGATTAAAATCAATTAAATCACTCTTCCAATGTCAGCGGCAAGATTCTCCTGACAAATGAAATTATGCGAGAAAAGTGTTCTCTTCACTCTTCAACCCTTTCTCAGCATCACTCACATCCACAAATGAGATCAAAATTTTCAGCTCGGGGATTTCAGAGATATTTTCCATAAGAACATGAAAAATCCCAGGAACCCTATGTAAGTAGACTTTATAGTCTCTAGTGGCGAGATGCTGATGGCCTCTGTATGTTAGATATATTCATGACTAACTAAAATGAAAAGTTCGAGTGGAATTTAACCATTTGGGGACCGCACCAGCATTTTTTCATAAATTAAAGTTTTAACAGTGGAATTATGTACCAGGCTCTAGGATACATGTAGTAACCTTTCTGTGTCTCTTCTGTGTCTCTTTTCATTCCCAGGGAAGTCCCTCGTGGCTTTCCTCTATTGAAAACCTGAATTTTATCAATCTCTCTCAGCTGCTTGCAGACACGAGAGCAGCAAAGCAGCCTCGACTTCAAATGACCACATCATTTGCAGAGGCCCTGAAGGGTTAATAGTTACTTACAGTCCTGAGACAAAACAAGGTGTGCTATTCTAAAAAGTAGAGAAATAAACCTTTTGATGAGAAGCACCACTTGAAAGGCAGAGATATCTCATTTCCAGAGGTGTTCTGACGTGGCTGAACTGTACCTTCAGCAAATTATTTACCTCTTAATTTGTTAAAACATATGGGCTTAGAGGTAACTTTGCCCATGAGGCATACATCTATATTATATGCTTGTTTGGTTTGACTTCATTTTCCTTGGAGACTCGAACAAATGTTTTCCGCATTTCATAAGTTGTTGGGTTTTTTTCCCTCCCCTCACGTGTTCCAGGCAGCAGCGTTACATATGTATTTTGTTTCTTTTGACTCTATTTAAAGAGGAACTGGCTAATTTACAGCACAACAGGCAAAGTGGAGCAATGTTTCAGGATGAGAAGCACAGCCTATTTATAAACCTGTGCGGGAGCCGCCTTCCAGCTCGTTCCATCCCGATCCACCCTGGCCAGGCTGGGCTTTTGGGTTGTTTTCAAATCATTGCAAACAACCTATTTCTCTGCAAAGCAGAAAATGAGGATTTGTGTCTTGTTGTTGAGCTTTATCTTCTTCAATATAAAAGAATAGAACAACCAGCAAACTCCATATAAAGTTCCTGCTGAAAGAGAATGGGTTTAGAGGAGTTAGTAGAAAAAAATCCTTCCCTGTGAGGGCAGGAAGGGCCTGGCACAGATTGTCCAGGGAAGCTGTGGCTGTGCCATCCCTGGAAGTGTCCAAGGCCAGGTTGGACAGGGCTTGGAGCACCCTGACATAGTGGAAGTTGTCCCTGCCCATGGCAGGGGGTGGAACTGTGTGATCTTCAAGGTCCCTTCCAACCCAAACCATTCCATAATCTGTATCTTAATGCCTCAGAACAAAACCACTTACTGAGCACTTGGAGAAGGGCTTCTCTTGTTCATGAATTTTAAAACTAATCCAAAAATATTTGTGCAATGACCACCAATGGTTATGGAAACAGCATCATGCATTTGAGATGTTCTGTGCCTGGAAAAGTTCATAGGTGGGATGTTCCCTGTGGTGTGTCAACAGAGCTGATTGAAGGATGCAGTTTGGCAAGGGAAAAGTGAGAGGAAATGGCCTCGAGGTCTTAAAACCAACTAATCAATCTTATTTTGAAGTTCTGGTCAAATATTTACAACTGTTGAAAATTATTATACTGTTACATGGCTTCTTTCAAGGGAGCTCTCTACGAGCCCAGCAGAAAGACAGGGAGCTCTCTTTTATTTCTTCAAGTTCCTTGCTCTCCATTCCACATGAAATGAGGAATTTCTTGACCTGGATCCATCTCATTTTTAGTTTACACATCTCTGTCCCTTCTATGAAGACCAATCAAACCAATGTCCACCATTTGTTGTGTCACACAGGAAAAATCTGGACAAAGCTGGCTCCAAGGTGGGATTCCCACCTTTTTTTCTTCCTAACTCTGTTATCTTATTTAACAAAAATATGGGAAAACTGGATCAAAACCTGATTGGTTTAAAAATGATAATTGTTAGCCTGGAGAGGAAGAAAAGCCAGAAAGCCACCTGGGGCTGGCTGGAGGCTGGAAGGCATCTTCTTGCTTTTGGGTGGGTTTTTTTGTTTTGTTTTCTGTGCATGAAATCAACACCTCAAAGTGCTTTTTGGTTTTCCATTTGTTTATTCCAGCCATAAATATTTTATCACTTAAAAAGGGAAGCAATGCTTGCTCCTAATTGTTTTTGATTAAATATGCTAATTACTTTTTGGAATATTAATGACACATACGGTACTAAATGTTTTAATAATGCAATGAAATAAGCCAGCAAATATAACTACAAATTAACCTGAAACTGCTACATGGTTTTTATAAGTTTATGTTATAACAACACAAATCTGGAGGAAAACATCCATGACAAAACAATATTTCTTTTTTGGTGTCTGGAGTTCAACTAAACAAGAAAACTAAAGCAAACAAAATCCCTGAGTGAACAGAAAGTTGCCACACTTTGGGATCACTTTTCTTCACTGCAGGACAAGGAGGAGAAAAATAAAACCGAGTTGAATATGAAAATATCTCATAAGAGATGCTGGAATGAATCACAAAATTTTGCCTCTTGTGTCCTCAGGTCCGAAATGGTCCTGAAGTTCATCTTTGAGGAGCACAGAGGTGACAGCAACAGTGGTGCTGAATTAGTCTGTGATCCCCAAGCAGTCATTGGGTCGGAAATATTAAAGTTTTGCCATCCAACATTATTCTTGCATTTCTCACTGAAGTTACTGTTTACCATTTTATTTTTAATTTATTATTTTTTCTTGCACAAGAGAAGAAAAAACCTCTTTGTTCCAGTGCTTGCAGGAGTTGGACATGGCACGAGAATGGAAATGCCTTTTCAGTGCCTTGTCAGGCTGAAATACAGCTCCCTACCTATGGCAGGCTCCCTAATTCCCAGGACAATCACACTGACACAATTAAATTCTTCCTCTTCTGTTTCAGAACTATGTGCAATGCTTAGTATTACATTACATTGAAAATAATTAATATTGTGGAGGTTTTTGCATGTTTGTGTGTTAAAGACTTGACCTTTTAATTTGTTTGTCCCTCAGAAATGTTTTGCAACCTAATGATTTTTAGAGACAGTTCAAAGTTGCCAGATAGTCTGTCAAAGCTTTCCACAATAACTATGATTTTATTTTGCCATATTCGGTGTCAAGGAACTGGTTTTCTCTGCTGCAGTGTGAAAAACACTCATAGGGTTTGGGGTTTTTTTTGTCAAATTTGGTAGAACAGGAGTGTTTTGCTGCTGGGAAACCATGCACTGAGCATCACAACCTATGCACACCTTGAGAATGATGTCAGAATCGGACCAGCAAAGACAAACAAGAGAAATGGTTAATTGGAAACAAATGTTTTAAAAATTTAAAATTACTGTGTAATAACAGTTTGCTTGTTACCCACCTGCTGGGAAAGAGGTGTCAGCCTCTCTTGTGTTTAATTGTCTTTATATGCCAATGACTGATCAGAAATCGATACATTTTTGCTAACTGATAAGCCAGAGCCAGGGAATTTTCCCTGTCAGGTATTTCCAGTGTTATTAGTGGCACATTCAGGGCTGCAAGGCAGCCAGCAGCTCTGCCGTGCTGACCTGTGGGTCTCCAAAGGAAACACTCTGGGAATCCTCCCTTCGAGATGTACCTTGAACATATGGATGTGTCTTTGACTGGACTTTTAGCTATGACACATCCATGCTTTGCTAGCCAAGCCTGAATTATTAAATGATGCTATGGACTGTGCCCATAGAGGACCTAGGACCTGCTTCTGAAATGCTAATAAAGCCAGCAGGAAAGAATTCCTTAGGTTTTTCTCCTGGATTTAATTTCTTGAGTTCAGAAACTCAGGTGAGAAACTGCTATTTTAAACAAGCTTGGATTTGGTATTTCAAATCAAATATCAGGAGCCTTCCACAGCGGATTTTTTTTTTAAATTAAATTTGATGTCAAAACACAAATTTGTTTGAAGATCAGCAAAACCAAACAAACTCATTTACAAATTGTATTTAACTCCAAAGGCCTGTGCTCTTCTAGATTTAAGCTTGGACTGAAACTGGACTGATGAAATATCAAAAGAAAAATTAATATTTTGGGGGTTTTAGTCCACTGTCATGCTAAAGCCACTAAAGAGCTGTTGAATGTGTTTATTCCTAGATTTGAGTTTAGTTCTGCTGACCTTGAGGGTGCAGCTGTTTGGGTATCAAACTGGGTGGTGGTGGGGTCCAAACATTTATGGTAATTTTCCATTGATTTTGAGAGCTGGAATGGGACAGAAGTGAAGAGAGGAGAGCTTTCAGCCCTTCCCACCTTCCTGCCCCTTGCAGGGTGAGAATCCTTTGAAGAGGAACAATGGGAAGACGTGTTTGGATACAGACCACCATAGACCAGGCTTATGGGCAGAGTGCAAGCCTGGACACGGGTGGCCAGAGACAAAACATGTGAGAGAAAGAATCACTAATTAAGGATATCATCAGGATAGAAGCTTTTAGGAAGCTCAAATGCACATGAAGAAAAACCCACACAGAGACTTTGAAGCCGGCGGCATTTGAACCTCACAGCCAAGGCCAAACCCCAAAATCAAACACATTAAAGGAAAGCCCTGACTGCTCACAGAGCAAAATAAAAAAAGGGGCAACATGTTACAGTCCTGGTTTCTTAGTTCTTCTCCAAGATCAGGATGAGTAATACACGGGAAACATAGTTTTTGAGTTCTTAATTGGATGTTTATTACTTCTTACCTATTTACAGAATCGTGAGGCGTGAGCTCTAACTAGCAAGGTAGAAAAATGTCTATCCTCTAACTCTTTCCAAGGTCTTTTAAGTGTTACTTATCCAATAACGAGATGACAGCTATATTATTTATATTTCTAACCCAATACTGACCACCCATGGCCCGCAAATGCAGATTTTTTCACCCAATCACAGAAAACCACCCAAACCCAACAAGAAGAAGGAAGAAGAAAGTGAAGGAGAAGGACCCAGACAATGCCCAAAATCCTCCATCTTGACTCCCATATATTACTATATATTAAACTCTTCAATCTAAGTTTCTCACCCTGTGAGATCACACAACGCCATTCAAACCACACACCCACAACCTCTGTGCTGTCACTCAATCTCGGGAGCCTTTTCCAAGGCCTCGAGTCAAATGTGGTGCTTGCTTGAGGGTCAGCTCTCCTCAGCTCAGAAAACCTGAAATTTTCAGCCTCCAGGGTTCCACCAGCAACAGTTTTATCCGACTGCTCTGTCAGTAGCTGCAGCTGCCCACCCCAGGGACAGCTCACCTCCTGGGCTCCATCAATCCACTGCCATGCTCCGGAAGCTCTGCCACCTCTCCAGCCAGGGAGTGATGAATGAGCAGAGCCAGTGCGTGGCTGTGTCCACGTCTGCTCGGGATGGAGTTCAGAATATTCATCTCATCTCACCGCTGACCTTTCTCTGCTCTGCAAACCTGAAAGGTCTGGGCTGCATAATCACATCTTGGGATAAAAGATAAGTGAACTACCAAATAAATAGTGGAGTGTTTGCATGACCTTATGGTTTTACAGTCCATATTAATTTTTAATTGCACTGTTAAAATATAGTAAATATCTATTATACAAATTAAGTGGTAATAGGTATTTGTGGGTTTTTTTCATGAATTAATCTTAAAATAAGCTGATTACATAAATCTTTAGCCAAGCAGTGGCTAATCCTGGGCACAAACATTACTTTGATAAGATACATTCAAACAAACATTTTTGTGGCAAAATGTTATCAGATACTAGCACATAATTAGTCTAAGACATTTGGTTCAATGCGAGCATTTTCGAGTTGTGATCATTAAGTGAAGGTATTGGGGGAAATCCAGAAGGGAGCAGAGGATTGTAAGCACTTCAGAGTTCCTTTGTGGATTCCGATTAGGCTGCTGGATTCGCTGCTGTTTCCTTATGTAAACATATTCACATATTGCCATGGTGGGGAAATCTTTATCAAATTATTGGCAAACAAAGTGATGTTGGTGCAGATGAAATTATTATTCATCCGCATCTGAATGGGGCTGAAAGAGAAATTGGGGAAAAGGATGGGAAGTGATGCAGGGAGTGGAACCCCAGCTTCATTTGGAGTCTCAGCAGTGAGAGATGCCCCCTGTTTCTGTCACCACGAGGAAGGGAACATGGGGATGCAGGAATATTCTGGAATATTAATGTTGGCTGTTGGTGCATGGATTTAGTTCTTAGCCTGTGTTTCTTGGATTTACAGGACTTTTCATATGACCTTCATTTATTTGAGTAAATTTCCTTATTTTTCAGCTGCACTAAAAGTATTAAACCAAAAGGACCTGTAATAACTTCATTTACTTATCCAATACTCTGAAAGGACTATTGATTAATACATAATAAATAAAGGTTTTTAAGATGCTTAATAGTGGCTTAATAGTGGAATCTAGTAAATACTTAATTAGAGAGGGTTATTGAACTCAGACAATGGCTATTTGACATGCTGGGATGCCGAGGAATAGCCCCTTAATTGACAGCAAACTCCACTGGATGGAGCCTGCCTAAAGAATTGTTGGTAATAGCTTGGAATGACTGTGCATGAAGCCACTTGGTGAATGCACTTGCTGTCGATTCAGCTCCTTAATAGCTCCATGGGAGCCTGCAGGAAGAGCCCTGAGGAATGCTGGCTGTGCCCAGGAGGAGACAAAAGATCTCCAGGATATTTCTTTTCTAAGCACAGAAAGTGATTCCAGCTGTATGGAGGATCAGTCAGAGAATCATGGAATGGGTGGGGTTGACAGGGACCTTAAAAATCATTTCATCCCACCCCTGCCATGGCAGGGACACCTCCCACTGTCCCAGGCTGCTCCCAGCCCCAATGTCCAACCTGGCCTTGGGCACTGCCAGGGATCCAGGGGCAGCCACAGCTGCTCTGGGCACCCTGTGCCAGGGCTGCCCACCCTGCCAGGGAACAATTCCTCTCCAAATCCCATCTAAATCTCCCCACTTTCAGCTTAAAGCCATTCCCTGTGTCCTGTCCCTCCATCCCTTGTCCCCAGTCCCTCTCCAACTCTCCTGGAGCCCCTTTAGGCCCTGGCAGGGGCTCTGAGGTTTCTCCCTGGAGCCTTCTTCTCTCCAGGTGAGCACCCCCAGCTTCACCCACACATTTTCCCTGTGCTGACAGCTGAAAAACTAATGGATCCCAGCACTTTCCTCAAGGGACTTTGTACTTTCCAGCACCCTGTCTCACTGGGGTGCCACCAGAACTCTCTGGTTTATCCAGGACCAGGCACTAAGCAATTTTACAGCACAAGCCCACATGTAAATCATTTAAATCTAAACAATTCACCAGCCTGTTACATTACACAGGGTCACATTTTAAAGGATCTGGACATTTTTTCCCATCAAGTGGAAAAACTTGGGATTTCCTGCATTCAGAAGTTTGGGCTGGCACAGGGCGTTGTGGTGTCTGCGGATGTTAGTGGGTTAAAAGCAACATTTCTGGCTTTGAAAGGTGTTATTTTGAAAGTTCTCATGAGCAAAGCAATTGTTTGCCTTTCCACTTACAGTGTTTGGTTTCTTGTTCCATGAAGTAGAGACAGTGTAACTAAGCTGCTCCTCACTGCTTAAAAAAAAAACAAATTGCAAATTTCTTAGAGATGCTGTTTTCTTTCCAGTCTCTCCCCTTCACTACACAAACACCAGAGGCTGGAGCTCTGTTTGGGATTTAACTCCTGATTCCTGGTAAATCAGAGTTTTTAATTCCATTGTCACACAGGTGAAGTTAAACTTGGTCACGAGTGTTTGAAAACTCAAGGCTTTGGGCCATGTTTGGAAAAATACAAATTATTGGTACAAGGGAGGAAATCTCTGTGCTCCTGATCTGATCTATGGTGTTTTCTTCTCAGGTTTGCAATGAAAAATAATCACTGTAACTGGGTGTCACTTTAAAGATAAGATTGACTGTAACACGCTATAAAATCACCTCCTTTGTCAGGTTATCCTGCACAAATGGAGAACATGGGGTATTTCTGTGACAGATGAAAGCAGAGCTTTGCACAGAAGGAAGAGCCACGGCAGCACCAGCACAGGCTCTGGCAGCTCTGGCTCATCCAGACAGGAATTGTGTCCTTGGGGACAGGGACATGAGTGGGAAGGACCCTGTAAGGCCCCAGGAGCAGCTCACTGTTCTCCTCTAAAAGGGGCACAAAATCAGCTGCCTTCATCACCCTCCATACAACTAACCTGCAAAATATTGCATTTTGCTACTTGCTTCCTCTGTCAGACTCAGCTCTTGGGCATTCATGCAGTGCCAGCATCCCCTGGGACCTCACCAAAACATCTGGGTGAGGAATGAGGGTGCACGCCCAGGAAAATTCCGCCCTTCACCTCCCTCCCTCTTCTCTCCAAGGCACAGAATTTCACCAGCCTGTGCAATTCCATGAACCCAACACCCAAGGACCAGCTGCTGCTTCATCCAACCCAGGGACGAAAAGGGGTCCCAGGTCTCCTTCCCTTCAACTTATATATTTAAAGACTGGAAATCACAAGTCCTTCCCTGCCAAACAATTATATCTACTAATTTAGATGAGAACTTAATATTATATCTTTATAAAGTGCTAGATATATAAAAAATCTATTTAGATTTAATACTGCAGTAGCATCTGGTCTTTTCATCTAATTTAAAACCTTTAAAGAAGGGAAACCTCCAGCAAGAAATAATATCCATAAGCATTCCAAGCCTTCTCCCGCTTCCCTTCCTTTAAAGAGTAATAAGAAATCTCCCCCTACAGGCCTTGGCTGCCTAATGCAAGGTGATTCTGGGCTGAGAGTTGTCCTCTTAAATCCTGGGGAATCTCTAAACGCTGCTGAGGACTCAGATGGATGTGGAGGAGAGGGATTCCAGCTCCTCTCCTGTGTGAGCCCCCACCCCGCTCCCGCGGGACGCGCTCCCGGCCAAGCGCCACCGGGGCACTTCTGCAAAGTGCTCACAATTATCTCCTGCATTTTTTACTCTTTATTAGCACAGCTCCACTGGGCAAAAACATCTTGACTAGAAAACTATTTCCTTCTTTTCTTTTTTTTTTTTTTCCTTGTTACCTGTTTTAAGGGAAGAAATTAATAGGATAAAAATGCAAATTACTTCCTTCCTCTGCACAGGAAAAAAAAAACCCCTTGTGCTGCTTTATTTACCAATTGCCTGTTGTTTCAAGCTATTCACCAGGAACCAATATCACATATAGAGCACCAGCAAACCCAAACGATGCTAATGCAACCTGCAATTCCAAATAACACAAAGAGACTTTATATCCCCAAATTATTCTCCATTTCGTTTAGGGAAGGCCTGCTTGGGGATTAGGGTAGTTGTTTGTTTATTTGAATTCATTACAGAACTGGGGGTTTATTATATTCTGTACTCACTGTAAGGTAATCAAAATATAGATGGAAATTGGAAGATTTTTATTGGTGCCATTTACGAAGGCTTTACACTGTGAGAGAACTGGAGTGCCTTGAAAACTTGTGGAAGTTGCAGAGTTCTTGTGCTTTCAGAAATCTCACTCCCAAATTATCCTAGTTATTTGATTTCACAGAAGCCTCACTTTTTTACAGCTTTCCATCCACATCTCTTTCTTGTACAGTATAATCAGATCTAATTTATTGGAAATCCACTGGCTGCAACCCAGAACCGACCCCCAGCTTGATTTGTTTTCCACAACACAAAATTTAACCAAAGGAATGTAATTGAGAAGGAACTTCCCTGTTGCCATTTCCATTTGCTCCCAGTGCCCCCATCATTTTATTTATTCCAGTAGTAAAAATAAATCTTTAATTGGAAGGAAAGTGATAACTGAAGTTTAATTAAGCTAAGCCAATAAAGTGAAGGGAAATTACCAGACTAATGTCACACACTGAAAAGAGGCCATGCAGGGCTGCAATTTGGGCTGCTCTGGAGTGGCCTGTGGAGAGCTCACTCAGAAGGCAAGAGATGCTCTGGTCTTCACCTCCACTCCCTGGGACAAGGATGTATTCCAGCCACTGCTTTTTTCCACCATTGCCTGGCAATGCTGGGTTGAAGCTTGGACTTGGTGATTTTAGAAGAATTTTCCAACTTAAATAATTCCATTATTTCTTCTGATTCATCCAACCTTCCCAGGGGATGCTTGGGGAAGTGTCCATCTGGGTCACATCCACCATGGCTTGAGCTTACTCCTCTTCCCCAACAATTTCCAGTGCCATCAGCAACATAAAACCCACCTGCCCATCTGCTTCATGCACTGAAAGGTATTTTAGGTTTTCTGTTGCAAACCCCTTTTGCCCCATCCCTGATCTTGGGGGATTTACGAAGTGGGAGGAAGGGTCCATGCCCCAGGATGGCCCTTGCAGGCAGAGGGAGAGCAGGGAGGATTCATTTTCGCTGCCCAAACTTCCAGACACGACATCTGCCAGGAAGATCCCAGGAACAAACACTGAGCTTCCTGCCAGCACGTCTGCCAGGGTTCAGCTTATTTCATATTTATAAATATGCTTTGGTAACAAACAATAGCTGCTCCTGCTTTTCCAGTCGGGGCTATGAACGCTGGTGTACTGGCAGCGTGTCCTTTTTTCGCACTGCCAGATTTATAAATTGCAAAGCCAGAAGGAGTGCCTGTGATCAGGTAGTTCCAGCTCACCAGTGAATTTCCCCCAGCAACCTGAATTAGAAAATTATGTTTTTTAGCGAAGCAACACCTCTTAAAAACAATTTCAAAAATAAAGAACTCCCCATGTTTCCTAGTATGGTCTTGTGTCAGTTCATCACTCTCAACATTAAAAAACATGTACCTCAATTACTCTTCGGAATTTATTTCCAGCCACTGACCTTGTTATATCTTTGTCTGATAGATGAAAGTACCCATTATTAAAGTTCACTTCATCATGTGGGTGTGTATAGGCCATGGTCAAGTCATCCTTAACCTTCTCTTTGATAAGCTAAATAAACCCAACCCTGGAATCCTTTCCTAGAAGCTTTATGTTCATTAATCATTAGCCTGGTTTTCCCTCAGAAACCTCCTCTCCTGAAGCACAGCCTTTGAGGACAGCAGCCTCTGTCATCCCCAAACAGCCAGGTGTGCCCAGGAATGAAGTGGAATAACGAGATCCATGTAACCATACTGCCTGTATCACACTGCTCCCTTTCCCAGCTGCTCCATCCCCATGGGGCAGCTCCTCTTCCACCTTGATGGATAAGTGTCCTTCAGTTTTTGCTCCAATGCCTGCCATCCTCACCCACTGGTACCCTGGTCATTCATAATTTTGTGCTTTCTTCCAGGTTCTGTGTGCACACAGGACACTGGAGAATGCCAGGAACTCTCCCAAATGATGGGAAGTGCTGATTCCAGACAAACAGGGGCTTGGTACATGACTGATTTCATAACCACGAGCTCATTCCAGTCACAGATCAACTACCAACCACACCAACCACCAGCCATGGGATTCCCCCCATCAGCACTTCACTAATTGAATACTCAGGTTTCCAAGCCAACATTTTATCTCAATTTAATATCAGTAGCTTGTTTCCCATATTTTAGTTATATTAACATTGTTTCCCATTGCCCTGATTTGTTACGGACATTTTGTTTGTTCACATATCAGAAGTTTGTTCACTATTCTGTACTAATTGACTTTTTTCTGCATTATAAAACAAAAATATTTATTCAACAGTCTCATCTTTACTGCACTGTTTACTGTTGTTCTACTACTGCTATCTGGAAAACAATTTGGACTGTAATTCCCTTTACCCCTAATACTTTCCAAGCTGCTTTTTCTCTTATCTATAAGCAAGTGTTTCTCTTCTCATTCTTTGATCTACTTAAATTTCAACAGTTTGAAGCTTTCAGAAAATTCCATTTTAAAAATATCTATTTATCTAATTTTCCCTCCCCCAAGACAAATCATGTTTTGGCCTGGTCTGCCTTGTCTTTTTCCCTTGACCAGTTCTGAGAGGTTCACATGGAGTGAAACATCCCCAATCCAGAAATACCATTTGTATTTTCCTGCCTAAATTCCTGCAAGTGGACAGTTCATCAGGCAGAAGATATTAGAAAAACTGGCAGCCATAATCGTGTGGGTGGAGGTGAGGACATCTGCTCTTTATATCACGAGCATTGCCAACATGCTATAGACATATCCAGGTTTCTGTTCCAAAACCCCCTCAAGAATATACTGTGTGGAGTTCCAGCTCGCTGGAACCTCCTGCTTGGTTTGGGAAAATTTGGCAAGTTGTTTTCCTTCTGTAGCCTGTTCATAATTTTCCTGGTCTTTACTACACGGGTAAAGTGTGCCCAGATTTCATGTGCCATTCCAACATATGTTCCGTGATTACATACAGGATGTATAATCACTCTTCCTCACTGCATGAGCTCAGCTGGCACCGCTCGCCGCCACAGTCCAGCGCCGCGAGAGAGTCTTGGGGCAACGCGTGTTCAAGGTTGGTGCGACGACCGCGGCAGCAGATGAGCGGCTGCGTTCCTTCCTCTGAATCTTTAATGTCTGCTTGTACTCACGTCCTGCTCGCTCGTCCTGGGCACAGCCGAGCTGACAGCCTTGAACATTGCCCAATGTGCTGTGACTGCCACGAGCTGCTGGTGCCTCATCCCTCATCGGCTTGCGGCCGCCTCGCCTCGAGCTCTTCCCGGGAACGGCCCAAGAGAAGGAGCACGAGTCACTGCAAGAACAATTGAAGGATGGCAACACCAGCCTCAGTTCTCACTGTGTTATCCCAGCCTGGGTTCCGTTAGGAGGAATTTCTTCATGGAACGGGTGATCAGGTGTTGGAAGGGG
Organism: Nicator chloris; assembly: GCA_013400495.1. Classification (NCBI taxonomy): domain Eukaryota; kingdom Metazoa; phylum Chordata; class Aves; order Passeriformes; family Pycnonotidae; genus Nicator; species Nicator chloris. The sequence continues at coordinate 209,808 of WAAE01004290.1, read as the reverse complement.
CTGCCCAGGGAGGTTTGGAGTCCCCATCCCTGGAGGTGTCCAAGGAAGGCCTGGATGAGGCACTCAGCACTCTGAGCTGGTGACAAGGTAGGAATCAACAAAGATCAGACTTGATGATCTTGGAGGTCGTTTCCAGCCAAATTGATTCTCTGATCCATTTATCCACCAGGCATGTGGTTTTCCATGCCCTCAATCACACGACACTCAAGTTTGTTTGGAGGTCCAGCACATGACATTTCTCACTGCTGTTTGTCGGGGCAGGACCTCCATGAGCAGGAAATCATAAACTGAATGATGGGCCAGTGGTGGTAGAAACATGAACCTATCCAGAAAAAAATGCTTGGAAGGCCTGGAAAACCTGCCTGTTCCACTGGAGAAAAGGTAGTAGAAATACCCTAAATTATATTGTGTATAAAGATTTATTTTGCAATAAAAAATTAAGCAGTGTTATTAAGCATGTGAACAGGCTGCCCAGGGCAGTGGTGAATCCTCGTCCCTGGAGAGATTTAAAAGCCATGTGGAGGTGGCTCTTGAGGACATGGGTCAGTGATGGCCTTGGCAGTGCTAGGGAATGGTTGGACTCAATGGTCTTAGAGGTGTTTTCCATATTGAATGATTCCATGATTTTAAGGAAGTAAAACCTAAGAAGTGAGTGAAATCAAATCTTCATATCCCTAAAACTGGAGATGTAGTTCTGATGGATCCATCTGCTGAAGCCCAAGAGTACTTAAAAACCTCAGAACCAGATTTTTTGTCAGTACTCAAACACCTATAAGGAGGAACAGACAAACTAATGGGAATTTTTGACCCTCAGGGTATCTGATTCCTGGTGTGACAATCTCATCGTCTTGAACACCCCACAAGGCCCTGATCATTTGGTCCTTACAGAGCTTTGAAAACATGGCCCTTCGATGCCAAAACCAGAAATTATGAATCTCAGAGAGCACTTTATCTTTTCAGTGTCCCACCACAAATTCTTGCACAATATCCCAGAGTTAACACAAATGGGTAACTGTTCAGTTATCTTTAAAGGCCTGTGGGATTTGATAAGCAATTTCATGGAAATAAGCTAAATATGCATAATAATAAAAAAAAAAAGGAAGTGATGTTCTGTTAATGTATCACTTTTATTGTGACACGTTTTTCTTCAAATGAAAAATAAAAGTGTAAAACTTAGAATTGCAGTACTGTTAGGCACCTCCTGGGATCATTATAATAGACTGTACAATTATTACCTGAGCTGAAGTGCTTTTTTTTTGAAAAAAAGAAAAAAACAAAACAGCAATAAATGTAATTTCATTGCTCTACCCGATATGCAAAATCTTCCTGGCATCTATTTCCAATCTGAAATCAATTTTACATTTATTCATAATTCTGCGTAGAACCTTACTGAAAATCTTAATATAATTTCTATAGTATTTTTAAGATTTGCACTACAGTAAAGCTCGATAAAACTTTTAAACGGTTCACATCCATCATGTCACTGAAATGTTTTTTAAAATACTTTGCTGAGGATTAGGAAGGCTGAGGAAGAACAACAAAAGTATTTCTCTCTGCAAGCACCTGCAGTTTTCTTTTCAGAATCAGCCCTATTTTCACAGCTCTGTGCCTCAGCTTTTCACAGGATGTCATAAACTTGGGTGAACAGAGTCAGGTGCCCATATTTTGTCTCTCCACACTCCAGTTCTGCTGATTTAAATACAGGAACTCCAAATTTACGTAAGATTAAGAATTATTACACCCAGCTATGGTGATACAAATAAATCTTTGTGCCCACATAACCTCTGGTCACCTCAGTATATTGGTCTGCATAGGTGGGGTCAAGACCATGTGATTTGGAGATGACGGAATCTATGAAGAGCCAGAAATGTTGAAATCTGTGTTATACTTGGGAGCAGTGAAAAATTCTGGTGAGAAAGACTTAATCTTGGGAATGCCAAGCTTAATTTTTTAGCAGAAAAAATGTCACCACATTTGTAGTGCTGGGTCTTTCTTTGTCAAGTGGCACCAAAACCAGGCTGAGCAGGTTTTCAAGTAAACACACGAGTCTCCTGCCTGATTTAACCATTATATTTTGAAACGTACATTTTTCAAAGCAGTTGTTCTGCAAGTATCACTTGTATCAACATTTGGGTGCCATTTTTATTTTACTATATTTGTATGTAGGGATCCTAGTGCCTTGACAAAATGGGCTGTCCTAAACTGTACATTGAAGGAAGCAGCCAAATTTGCTTTGATGTCTTTTTAGCTCTGCACTCCGCATGAAAGATTATCTGGCAGGCAGTGACGGCAGTGCATTAATATATAAAATAATTAGGAAGAGCACTTAATGAAATTATGTGTGTGTTTATACATCCTAAGCCTCATGGCCACATTATCTCCTCTCTCATCAAACCGCAGCACTGCTACTTTGAAAAGTATTAGTAGTGACTTCTGGGCCTGACAGAAGAGTCCGGAATTCATCCAAAAAAAGAAGTGAGGACATGGAAAGCCATTCAGACCTGCCTGGCTCTGCCTGCACATCAGCTGGAAGGAGATGCTCCTGCTGCATGTCAGGCATTGCATAATCCTCCCCTGAGAGCATCTTGGAGTGCCTTTGAAAGTTTCATTAGGTTTTTATTAGATCGTGATACCCCTTTTCAGTGGCCAGCTCGTCCAGTAGCTCACAAATTATGAAAATTTGAAATACTGCACTGGAAGCCACCGGATGAGGTTAAATTAGAGGCTGATAACTCCCAGATATTGGGGAGGATGAGGTTTCCCAGTCTGAAGGCAAAATCAGCACTGGATTTGTTTCACCATGAAGCTGAGGGGACAAACATGTGACATGATGTATTTTACAAGGTGCTTAACAAGAACATGATTGGGAAAAAATTGTAATCCATGAAATCAATGCTATAACCTAATATTGTTTGTTCTTAGTGCCTACTGGAGCACAGCAAGATCAATGTCAGGACAGCACTCTTCACTCCAAGTATCAATGACCTGGAAGAAGTCGTGTAAAAGGATGGGACCTGCCAATGGCTCAGCATGGGAGGAGGCTGGCGAGGAGAAAATGCAAGCAGAAGTGATACAACCCAAAACAACTTGAGCTGGCCCAGAAATGGGTTAGTGGAGGAGTTAAATGCAAAGAATATTGAGGCAATTCTTTGGGGAAAAAAGTAAACCAGGCAAAAACAACTCACGTTGCTACGCTCTCTTTGTGTTGTGTTGTATGAAGAGAAGTTAAAAAACAGCAGAGGGATAATTAGAGATCCTTTAAATGTACATGTAGGCAAGGAAAAAAGGATGCAAACAGGCTGGAAAAAGTCCTGGAAAGGGGCACTGGTAGGGGTTGGCAGAATTAAGTCAGTCAACAGCACAAGTCAAAAAACATTTTGTATCTTCAAGTGTTTGTTCACTACATTTCTGATAGGGAGCTTGTTCAGAGGCCAACAATTGCACCTGGCTTAAGCAGTTCAGCCTTGTAGAGCTGTGCCCTGGTGTATGACCTCATATTCAGCTATCTCAAACCAATATTTCGAGTGTTTTCAGGTTACCAATGCAGACTGCTGTGCATATTTCCGTGTGTGGCTCTGCTCCAGCGCCGAGTGGCTGTGATGTGAACGAGGTACAAGGCTAAATATCTGTAGTAATACCTGTTCTTTACCCCTCTGAATTAATGGCAACAATTAGAAGAGGTACAATTAGCAGTGTGCGAGAACCCGCCAGCAGAGCAGGGGATGCCCCAACCTCCGCTAGGACAGATGGGCAACGGGGAGCTGCAGCTGGTCGGCACTCTTCCCAGGAAATCGGCCCCGTATCCCGAGGACTGAAGGAGCAATGCATCATCCCCAGCCCTGGAGAGAGGCCCCAGATGACATCCGTGGCGAGCGCTGTCGGGACACCACGCTCAGCAGGTCCAGCACCTGGTGCTCCATCTCCTTCCCAGCTTTCTCTCCAAAAACTCCCCAATTCCCACCCGGAGTTCCCACCCCGCTGCAGGAACAGCTGACACAGACATCAGGGGCTCGTGTTCCTCTTTTGGAGTCCTGCATTTAGGATTAACACCAGGCATGAGTGGAAATCCTTGTAAGGATTCTGTTCCTTTGTCATGCTCGAATTGCTTTCTGTGCTCGCGGCTCCTCAAAGTTTGGAACCAATTTCTTGTCAGGTTTCTTTGACTCAGAACTATGACAGCCAGTGGCTCTGCCTAAATCTGGAAGATTTAATATTAATATATTGATCAGAGCATTAGAGTTCATTCAGGCTGTGCCCATATTTTCCACTGGAGGACCCACAAAATAATGCAGTGTATTTCTTCACCACAGCTTAACCATATTTCAGGTTACTTAGTCATGTATTATAACCCAAAAAAAGCCAAAAAAAGAGAGCCCTTTTCTAGTGTTATTTTCAGCATTAAAAAAATCCAGACCTGTCAGTTTTTACAGCTTCAGTCCAAGCCCAAGCTTCAATAAGCTCACACAGCTCTAATGATTGTTAGTGAAAATGTAATGGGCCATTTGAAATACAAATGAACACGAGTAGGTAAAGGGATTTTTTTTTTTTTTAGTAGAATCAATTTACACTAGCTATTTAAAAAAATATTAAAATAAATGTAATGCCATTAAATGTAAGCTCAAAACCCATTGAGAGCATTAGTGGCCAAATCTGCCAAAAAAGTAGTCATGCCAAGAGCACGGGGCCAGATTCTGCTCTCAGTTACATTGGTGTTAAGCCAGGATAACTCCCCTAATTTCAGCAGGCTTGTTCTGGAATAACACCGGGGTTAAGTGGGAGCAGGAAGGAGCTCCATTCCCAGTTAGGAACCCTTGCAGAGCCCCAGTTTACTCCCAGTGACCCAGCTCAGTTCCCACCAGCCTCAGGTATCCTGGACATTTATCCAGCATTTATCCTTTTGGCAGGACAAGGAGTGGGTCCAGCCTCCAGAACAGCATTTTTGGAGGGGTCAGAAACAGAGAGTGGGGTTGTTCAGCAGGTGCCGTGTTTTGGAAAAGAAATTAATGGAGCAAGCCAGTAGGAAGAGCCAATAGGAATCTGTCACTGTGGAATAATTAACAGCTGAGTCAAGTTCAAAGTTTTGAGGGCAGTGAGCTAAGCAACAGGGGAAAAAGGGAAGTTCTTTTAAAATAGTGTTTAATTTCATATTACTTGCAAAGAAAAGGAAGGAAAACCAGCTAAATCATGTGTTTAATATTTATTTTAAAAATTCATCATAATGTCCTGAATTCCCTGCAGTAGTCCAGAGCCTTTGTGGGTGACCCCTCCCTCCTTCCACATGACAATTTCTAGAAACTATTAAATATCATACTAATACACTTCTAGGGGAAAAAAAGGAAAAATATTTGAGTTGGCATAAAGCTCTACTGAGAAGATTGGCTCCTGCATCCCAGGTGATCCAGGCAGGCAAATAACCAAACAAGGAAAAGGGGAGCAGCAAAGAGGAAAAAGATTTTCCCTCATCTGCTCGGACTTTCATCCTTATTGCTGGAGACACCTGGAAAAAGTATCAGGTTTTTACATGAACTTAGAAAATTCCTCTTCCTGAATCTATTATTTGCTATTGCTAATAAATGTCTAATTAAAGGTTTTCATTTGGAGTACCAAAAAACCTTCAAAACAGCATTTCCTGCTTTTCAGATCAGAATGGTATATTATTTTCTTTTAATTAATTTTCTTTATATCCAGTTTGTCCCTTTTATTTTCACAAATCCAAGCTTCCCTGACCGTGGTGCCATCAGAGCTCAGCATCATTTCAGCCCTTCCCAACCAGCAGCCAAACCTCATCCAACCAGAGTTTTGGATGGTAATTTTGATAATAAATGATAAAATTTTGGATGGTAACTCAGGATATGCTGATAAAAGCAGCCAGGTTAACAGGATATGACAGAATAACAGAAAATATGACAAATCATCTCAAATCATCAGCTCTGCAAACAGCTGCAGAGAGGAAAAATACTACAAACATTTTTATTAAGATTTATTTGTGAGAGAAGTTATATAGACACATATTTATCCTTTCTTTCAGAGCATGTAAATAATACAGAGTATGATTTGTCACATTCCTTGATTTCATGACAGTTGCAACTGGCAACTGAGGAATAATTTCATTTTAATTGTAGCTCAGCTGATTTTCTCTTTAATTACTGAACTTAGATGACTAAGGCACCAAAATATGTAAACCACAACCTTTCCATACAGTAAATTTTCTTTAATAATAACAGCAGTATTTTTATTGTTTCCAGTCAGCAGAATATAATTTTTCAGCCTTGGAAAGCAGATACGAATTCTTAAATTGTGTATTTTTCATTTCCTTACAAAATACTGGAAGGAGTTTTTTTCCTGTGTGTTGCTATAGGCACAGAGTTCTATGTAAAAGATTTAGGATTTCACAGGTTTGACGTTGGAGGGAGGTAAAATGTCTAAAGTTGCCTGTCTCAACAAGACAAAAGCCATCAGGGCTGAAAATACAGCCCTCGGGCTCCTCCTCTGGCCTTTGCTTTGCTGCCAGCCTGGACAAGGGAATGCAGCTTTCCTTGTCTCTCCGGGGCTCTGGATTTGGGAACACCGATCGGGAACAACGCCTGGGGAACCCCTCAGCTACGAATCACGGGACACAGATTTTTCTGTGGCTCTTTATGACTTTAGTAGAACTCAGGATGCTCCAAATTCCCTGGTTTTACTCGTTTTTTGTTTTTGTTTTTGTTTTTTTTTTTTAACAGACTTTCAAGAGAGGAAAGGGGATGTTATGAGCTGCAGAGCGATGCTAATTCGGCTCCCCAGTCTGTCACCACTGGAATGGGCTTCTTCGTTGGGTCACTGGAAAATAAAATTGTTCCAAAGGCTTTTCTGAGCAGATAAGATCCCAAACGAGGTGCTGGTGCCAAATATCACAGAAAGCCTCGCACAACAATGCCTTGCAAAGAGCGACATTTAGATGAGGTTATTAAATGCAGGGAGGAGGTTATGTGTGTATAACACATTCAGGAGCACTTGGGAATTTTTGGAGCCATTTTCTGCTGTCTTTTCCCAGTCAGTTTTTTTGACTGACTTCAGCGGGAGTTTTGCTCTCATAAAAGCTGCTGGATTCAGCTCCGGGTCTAAACATTTGGGTCGCAATGTGCCTGGAAAGCCAGAGGAATTAAGATATTTGCCCTGCTCTCGCTGCACTGGAGCTGACTCCCCAGCACCCTTGTGCTCCTTGGAAAATCCCAGCTATAGTTTATCTGAAATTAATTTGCCCGCGCTGTTAAGTCAATTACCCAAAGGAACAGAGACTCGATTAAAAATCTATTTAGTTCAATAGGAAACAGTATACTTGGGATCAATTTTTTTTTTCCCTCCTCCACTGCAAGGAATCTGATTGTATCCCTGTATAAATAATAAAGGTGGTGCACTCTCCTCTCCTGCTCAAGCATGACTGAGCAGATACAGCTTGTGCAGTGCTCGTGTCACGAGCACCCAGAGAGAGACAGGAGGAGGAATATCCCAAACACAACCTCCAGCCCGGGGCTTGGAGTGACCCCGTGCAGGGTTGGGATCTGCCAGGCCACAGGCACGGCGGGCTCCCTGTTTTCCAGGGGATGGCTGTACCTGTCTCACCTAGAGAAATGTTCCTATTGTCAAGCCTACAGCAAAGTGTGTCCAGACAGATTGGTGTTCTGCTCAATGGAGCCCACATGAATCATGTATTAGTTCATTTAAAAGCACTTTGTAGACAAACATGCTCAGTCTATCAGCAGGCTCGGGGATGCAAATACTTCACTCAGTGTATATGAGCCCTGACAGGACATCTGTGATCCATGGGATTGAGAACCAGCCCCTTCCACATTAGGCAGTAACAAGCAGAAAGGCTTCACCGTATCTTGCTCCTTTTCAGCCAAATGAAAATTTAACTTTGCCATCACGTTGGGAACGGAGTAAACACTATCCACTGAAAACTAGCAGCAGGAAGAGGTAAATGATTTACAAGACATTCTTCAATCATTTAGCACATATTTGGTTCAGGGGCTAGGGTATTCCTGAAGAAGGCAACAGTTCTCCAGGAACCTTAATCCTAAAATACCTGCTGCGTGGGACTGCTCCAGAGGTGAGGAGGCATTTCAAACCTTGAGATTCAATAAATGCTAAAGACATCTTTTGTGCACTCTCTGCTCGGCAGATGCTGGCTGCTTCCTGTAAATTAAAGCGAGCTGATGAGTGTCTGCAATAGCAAAATATTGGGTGGACTCTCATTAGCAGACACAGTGTGTGGAATTAATTTCACTGAGAGAGTTGCAGGATGATTTATATTTAGAAAATGGAGTTTGTGAAAGCAGCCTGGAAGAGATTCAGACATGGACGGACTTTGCCTATAAGTGGTTCCAAATTAATTTAATTTGTGAAGGAGAAGTCTGTAGTACTATAAATACTGTAAGCACGAGTGCCAAAGTTATATTGGTGTGAGGAACGTTGCTTTCAGCCTCTCCTCCTTGATGCTGGTGATATTAAGATATTCCTTACAGGAGTATCTTAATGAGAGTACAAACCCTTCAATTTTATAGTGCTTTAATTTTCTCCTAGCCCTGGGCTTTTCTGACTGCTAAGACAGTGTGTTTACTAACTTTATCCCCTGCTTCTTTTAATTACGTGGTCAAATCCAAGTGACTCCTACCTTCACGTTAACTGACACAAGCCTCTCACCCCTCCAGAGTATGAGATGTTCATTTTTTGATCCTCAGAAAATGCAGGAATTCGTTTGTTCACCCGGAGTCCTAATTTTTCCTTAGCAGTAAACTAAGTCCTGGAAATAGTAACTCAGGCAATCAGAGTATTGTTACTGTTCCCAGAAAGGTAATATTTTTGAATAGCTCTGCATATTTAACAAGGAAGATGTGTTTTGAGCAATTTTTAATAAGGTAATATTTTACTTTTCCCATTTCACTCTTGCAGGAAACTGCAGAGATCAGTTCTGGATTGAGATTGCATCCCCAGTCTTGGATCCTTTAACATCCCAGAAGGCGCACATGAAAAAGAAAAATCCCCCTACTTACACTGTGAATAGGTGCTAACAGCTTTAAAGAATTACCTACCAAATATTAGCTGCAATTTAAAACTACATTTAAGGCAGAAAGGATAGCTTAAAAGTCTACGTGGCCAGCTAAAAGTCAGAGGGAGAAAATGCCTTGAACACATGTTGGGTGAATTTCTGTCTGTGTGGGAGATGCAGCACTGGTGGGATGAAATATCCCCCACCTAAAAAAAAAATAAATTGGGCAGGTTCTGTACCTGCTCTGTCGTGTGCTCCATGATTCAAAACCTGGTCAAATGCTTTGAGATAATTTCCATTTGCTATAAAAAGAAGCACAACTGTGCTATCTAAGCATTGTGGAAGATTATTTATATTGAAAGACATCCTTAGGCTAAACTATTAAATGAGGATAATGGATATGAGGCACCGAAGGCACGCGGAGGACTCGTTAATGAATTAGTTGGGGAAACAGAGTCAGATGCTGGGCTCAGGTAGAGCCTGGGTGTGCAGATGTGCTTTTAGAGGAGCAGCAGGACTGAGGAGGGGTCATGGCATGGGAAGACCTGGAAAAAGCAAATAAAATGATCCACACCTGCTTCCAGGGCTGTCCGAGGCCGCCCCGGTTACATGGTACAATATTTGCTCAGAATATTGTCTGTTAGATCAGTTTAAACACGTGCTGGAACTTATTAGATATTTATTAGCTTACATTTAAGCCCCAGTCTATTTTACAAGCCCGATGCCCCCTGTTTTATGTAAAAAGGATATTTCAATAGATATAATTTAAATTAGTTGGTAACTTGATAACTTGCCACCCTAATGAAACCTGCACTAATGACTGCCTTCGCTAGGCAATTCCTAATTTTAAGAACGTATTTTTAAATATTCATAACGGATCTGGTGCGGTGTTGTTTGAACTGTATTTAATAGACATCTCAGCTCTGGGCTTTTCCCTGTGGTTTGTAGAAGTCCCTGTCAACAGTGGCTCTTCCAGCACCTTCTTTGGTGGCTGTGGGATGGGAGAGGGGGTTGAAGCTTCCTGGCAGTGGGGGCAGAGACCCCACGGGTGTCCTTTGCATCCCGAGGGAAGGAGAACTCGGCAAACACCTGCAAAAAAAATCCCAAATGGAACAGCAGTCCAAGCCATAAGCAGGAATAATGCTTTATTATGGATTTAATCACAATGTAAGAGTCTAAAAGACAATAATCCAAAGTCTCTGTTGTCTGAAGAGCAACTCTGACATCTCGTCTTAGTCTGTGCTGACAACTAAATGAGTTGTCGTTCAGTCAAGTGACAATTAAATGAGTTAAAGTCACTCTGTGACTTCTCCTCTGCGTGGAGGTTGGTTTGATGAGGAGGTGGAGTAGGTGAGAAGGCCCTGAAAACTTGTGGGTTTTTCCTAACAGGACATATTGCTCAATTGCCTACAAAAACAGGAATTTGCCACCCCCTGGATCCGTGCAGAGCCTGCACCTCTCCGGACCAGTGGCAGATCAGACAAGGTTTCCCACTCCTGAAGGATCAGCAGGACCTCTCAGCATGGTCCCACCCTCCGCTCCGCTTCTCCGGGAAGTTTTGCCTCCTGATTAATGAAGAACCTGCCCTGGGCTGTTCCACAGGGAGGAAGGACACGCTGGGCAGCACGGGAAGCACAGCCACCGCCCCTAATGCAGCCCAAACCCCCCCAAAGCGCCACGCTTCCCCGCCACCACGCCCAAAGAGCATCTCTGTCCTTTAAGTGCTGTGCCTCCTCCTCTGGGGGCTCCTAATGCACTTCCCTCCTTCTGCCTCGCTGCCTGCCAGGGAAGGACGGGCTCGGGGCCCCTGAGCACCCCGCAGCCACGAGCAAAAAGGGAAAGTCAACATACAAACCGTAGTGATTAATATTAAACACGGAGCGCGCGTCTAAAGGCACGATTATTGCTAATGACAGAGCAACAACACAACAGCAAAGGCTGGGCACAGCACACAGAGGAGCACTTCCAGATGTGGAGGCTTTGGTAAGAAACACCAAGAGCTGCTCCAAGTTGGTTGCTGCTCAGTGCTTTCACTTTGGCGGTACCTGAACAAATTTGTCTTGACAAAATACTTCAGGAAAAAGTTAGATTTAAGCCTGGCTCAGGTGCAACAGCTTTAGCCCCAAACCCAGCGGAATGTGAAATTATTCTCCAAATGTAAATTAGCTGGCGGTGTGATTAGCACTCACAAAAGCAGTATTAATCATTTGAACCCTAAGTTGACTAGTGGTTGTCACAGGGGTTGTCCTGATCACCCTGAATGTGGGGAGCATCCCTACCCCACTGTTACTGGGACACTGAGCTGCCATCCTGTATCGTCAGAAAAGGTTCACACATGAGATGGGAATCACCATCGATGAGAAAATAAACCAACCCCAAACCTCCCTCAGCGACAATTTCCAAGGAGAGGAGAGCACCAAACAGATTTTAAACAGGCAGGAACCCAGCACACGAGCAGAGTTTGGGCCAAATGTCCTGCCAGGGGCCAGTCAGCAGGAGCCCTCTGCCAAGCCCTGGTCCCTAGATCAACACCTCAGCTGTGATAAAAAGCTGCTCTTTAAATCAAAGGCAGCTCAAAAAAAAAGGAAAAAAAACCCCAAAGTCATAAATCTGCATTGGCTTCCAGCCCAGTGTGATCTTCCAGAGTATTTCTGCTGATGCTACTTCTGGGATGGGACAAAGGCAATGGATGACACGGAGATGGCTGTGGCAGGAAGACCACCAGGCTGCCCGTAAAGCAGGAGCAGGCAGTGGTGGAGATGACGTTCTGTCATGGGCTACAAGTTCATCTCCAACTCTTTCTGCTGCAGCAGCTCAGCTAAGCCAGCTGGAGGTTTGAAATGTGCTGAGGGACGAGGCATTTTGTGCCCATGGATGCAGTAAAGGAGCAGGGCTGGTTTGGCAATGTTTTGGGAAAGCAGGAAGAATCCCACCTAATGGAAGGGACCAGAATATCTTTTGTCACTTCAATTTCACCATCAATTTTTTGTTGAAAATCACCTAAAAGCAGAGCAGTGATGGAACAGGTGTTTCTCTGAGAAATATCCTAATCAGATGCACACCACGCCCAAAAGCCAAAATTCATCTCCAAAAAATCAGTGTTGCATCTCTGCTTTAAAAACTGTTCTGTAAGTACTCCTAATTTATTTCACTTACAGGTATTTGGTTTAGCAAAGGATTATTTGACTCCATTCTGGCATCACTCAGGACCTCAATATACCCATCTCTGAGACATCACTGAGATATGAAAAAATAAGTTACAGATGTGTGCTCCTCACAAGGAGTATCAATCAAGGGGGACACAGTCAAAAGGGTTACCAAGTCCTTTTTCCTGTAAGAAAGAGAACAATAAAACTTGTTCACCATTTGGTTTTGGGGTTGAGTTGTTTTGTTGGATTTTTTTTTTTTTTTTTGTACAAGAGAATGAAAATCTGTTTGCAGTTGTAACTTTTACAGTATGTCAAGTATTTTCTTTTTTTTTGTTTTTCCTTGTTCCATAATTATTTTTACAGAAAGCTGTTCTTTCAATCAGGTCACTGAACTCTGAAAAGCAAACCTTCAAGGCTGCTTTTGAAAAATTGGGCCTTCCTTTGCTTTCAATCGAAAGATTCACAACTTTCCTGTACGAGCCAAGACTCAAAAAATAACATAAATCCTTTCAGTGCTGTCTCTCTCTTTGCCTGTGTAACAGATATTTCTGCTAACATTTACTTTCATAATTTTTCACATTATTCCAGCTCTCAGAGGTTAATATTTACCATTCATTTCGATATTCACAAACTACAGAGGCAGGATTGCAAATATCCACCCTGGGAAAATGAGCATCTCTGCCAGAAAATATGTTCAAGTTTCTTTGTGGAACTGTGGGAGACAACACACCACTGACAACATTTCACTGGATTCATCTGTTCGTGTTTTAAACATCTGCACAATCAATTCGTGCAGCACAACAACTGGAATTTCCAAAGGAGAACCAGATAATTGCAGCAAATGAGGTCTGGTCCCTTTGAACAGTGGAGATGCATTCGGAAAAATATTATTAAAAAACAAGGTGAAGTGATATATAGAAGGGAAATCACTGAAATGATATCCCTAAGCTGATCCCAAACACTCATTTTCTGGGAGGCTTCTACAAATAGAGCAGACACTGAGCAGCAGCAGCAGCAAAATTCAACAGAGCTGCCTGCACAAGCTGACCCACTGCTGGCAATAATATCAAATCATAAATGAATTAATTTGCTTGCTGACCAAGTAGTTTGCCATATTAAAGTGCAAGTTTGCAAGACATGTATTCTATTATCCCAGACTGCACTCTTGACACTTTGCATTAGGAACATTTAGCATTCAGCCTTTGATATTTTGAATGCTGAGTACAATGAAGTTGTCAGCACAAAGGAGGGCTTTATTCAATTTTGAGATGTAACAAGTGAGGATCTAACAGAACCACCAGTAAAAAGGGAGGAACCATGGAGAGCTGATGATATGAGGGGAAGGAAAAAGAAGGGAAAAGAAGGGGAAAGGGGAAAAGAAGGGGAAAGAGGAAAGGAGAGAAAGAGGAAAGGAAGAGAAAGGGAAAGGAAAGGGGAAGGGAGAGGAGAGGTTCGGAGAGGAGAGGTTCGGAGAGGTTCGGAGAGAAGAGAAGAGAAAAGAGAAGAGAAGAGAAGAGAAGAGAAGAGAAGAGAAGAGAAGAGAAGAGAAGAGAAGAGAAGAGAAGAGAAGAGAAGAGAAGAGAAGAGAAGAGAAGAGAAGAGAAGAGAAGAGAAGAGAAGAGAAGAGAAGAGAAGAGAAGAGAAGAGAAGAGAAGAGAAGAGAAGAGAAGAGAAGAGAAGAGCAGCAGTTATTGTTTTATTTCTACCATGCAGGAAGCAATATTTGCTCCAAAGGCAGCTCCCAGTGACGGGCAGAGTGATCATTTACTCCAAGGCTGCAGCGAGCTTGTTCTGCTCTTGTCACCATGATCTAACGCTGGCAGTACGATGTGAGCAAGCAGAGAGCATTGATTAACACTGCCAGGCAGCTGTGTTGGAATCCTCAAGTCAATATTGTGTGCTCTTGGTAGAAAAAAAATAAAACACCAAAAATAATGGGAAAAAGAAAAAGAAGACAGATTCAGTGTATTTTGATCAGCACAAGGTACAGCTGCGATTCAGTGGCAGCAGCAGGGAGGGAAGCCACCCACAGGAAGAGCAAACTTGTTCTGTCACATCTTAGCACACAGCAAAATTCCAGCATCAGTGCCAATTCCCTAAAATCTAGGCTGCAACTGGCAGCCCACCCAGCCTTCTGAGGTAAGAGAACAGTGTATGCATATATTCCTATGTATATATATATATTTACAGACATGAAACAAAATTTAATAAACATTCCAGGAAGGAAGGGACTTGGAGGAATAGCCAGACAATGAAATAAAGTTTTTTACTACATGGCTGTATTTTTAAGACCTTGCAGAAAATGAACTCCTTGGTGATCACATTCCAAAGAACTTGGGAATGTTTTCCAGTACGCCGTGTCGTATCCCTTAACACTGGATGGTGATTATTTTAAATCCCTGCTATAAGACACAAGTATTTGATTAAAACAAATTCCAGTCTAAATCTGGGTGTTCCTTTTTATTAGGGATTCAAGGGCAGAAGGGAACAGAGTGACTACAGCCTGCTGAAGTCCCAACAGCATCAACTGTGTGAAGGTTCAGCTGTTCAGGGATTCATTTGGAGTACTCACCACCACTGAAAACAGTAATAAATGCTGTTTGGCAATGCTCTTTGCATTTCTTTATCAGCCTTTATTGTGCTGGAGATGCTTAGATGAGAAGAGAGGTTTATCTCATCTCCTTCATCAGAGCTGCAACTGGAGCCTGCAGCAGCAATAGTTTTTCCAAGTGCCACCAGCCTCAGAGCTGTATCCAGGTAACAAAATAAACCAGCAAATGAGGGAGAGAACACCAGAGGTCGTGGAAATATGGACCTATAAAGATCCACCTTGGGTTCCCATGCATACTGAAGTGACAAGGTTGGACTGCAGGGAACAGGTTGATGGCTTCTCTGTGCAGCACTGAGGACAACCACGCTTTTCCACTCCTATTCATTTTCTTATGGGGAACCAGGGAAATTTTGACTGGAGCTGGCCAAAGCTTAATCTTTTCAGTCTATAAAAAATATTAAACAGTTAGTTCCCATTTCATAAATGTTGACATTTTTTGTGAAGGGAGAAAATGCCCTATCAGAATCTTTCCTTATAATGAAATAGGAAAGGCTCTTCCAGCCTGGAAAGCCAGGATATGCTGCTCACTACATCCTAATTCCTGTGCCAGGAGTGAGGCAGCACCAGGGGCTCCCTGAGCAGGAATCCTGGGAGCTGGGGTGTCACAACTGAGGGGACATTGCTGCCAGGCTCAGCACAGCCCCTCCTGCACAGAGTGTCCCATGCTGATGTAAGGAGATGTGTGTGGTGTCAGAGCTGTGGTGGCTCCCCCAAAAACTGGGAACCCCTTGGCGTGGTCCCCTGGCAATCCATGAGCTAAGCAAGCTGCCAGCTTGGTAGAGACTGTTCTTCTTTCCAGGTGTCCACAAGTGTTACTACAAACTCTTTCAGTTACAAGGGGGGGAAAAAAAGGCAAAAAAATATATGAAAAAAATTTCTCTTTGTAGCATCTATTGATACCATTAAAATCCACACATGCAGTGCCAAGAACCAGAGCTGTGGGGTGCTCCCCCACATTCCTTTTCACAAGGATCAACCTCATTCAGGCCCAGGATTAGAATGGGCTGAGCCATGCTCCAGCCCTTTCCCTAAAAAGGAATAAATAAAGGAGTGGTGATAATCCTAGAATTTTAGAAAGCATGGGAGGCCCTGATGCTTCACCATGGCCAAAACCAAAGGGTAATCCCACCCAAATCCCCCTGGCTGCAGAAGTGGCTTCTGTGAAATCCATCTGGGTGTCAAAGTGGGACAGGAGTGGGTATTCCACAACCCACCTGACACAAACCAGCCAAAGAGGAGACCCAGAACAGGAGTTTTTCTTGTGCCATTTAACATACCCCATAACCCTGAGGACATTGTCTTAAACAAAGGCTTGAACTCGGAGTGAATTGCAATTCTCCCAGCTTTGAAACCCAGGAGAGTGAAATCCTCGCCAGAAAGATCCTGAAGGGCTAAAGAGAGAGAGAGGAAAAAAGAGAGAATAAACTTGATAATTATGAAAAAAATAATATGCACATCCATAGTTTTGCTAAGTTTGGGATTGACGAGAAGAATCAAAGTGGTAGCCTGAAGAGAAAATCTGTGTTTGAGGCAGGAGGTTAACTGACAAAAATTAAACTCAAGGCTGAAGACACAAAGAGGAGTGAAAACCTACAAGAAACCTCACAAGAAAAAAAAAGATCAGATTACTTTTTATGACCAAGAGGCAAAACTAAGGAAAATATTTCAGACATGAGAGCTGTTACTTTTGTACCTTTGAAGCAATACATAACTAACACAAAAGACAACACGAGACAAGACAGGTAACCCAATCCTTTTAGACTTTGTGGCTGCAATCTCCTCCATGTGAGGGGCTTGCTTGTGCCTCCTTTCTTTCCATAAGTGAATAAATTCTGGGAATCACAACCTGTGATTATTCTGATTTATGTTTTCTTCTCAGGCTTCAAAAGTCAGAACCAAAGGACCAAAGGCCTTGAGTGCTGCAGGAAAACTTCAGATATGACCCTGAATTTTATTTCTGCATGAAGCAAAATTAATATAAATGGTATTGCTCCATCAAATTCTCTTTCTTCCGTAACCTCAATTTAGAATATTTTTGATTCCCACGAAATAGTGAGAAAACAGTGTCCTGTGGCTAAGGAAAAGTTGTTGTCACAGCACTTCCTTTACACCAGGATCTACAGCAATGTCCATGCCTTGAGCAACAGCAAAGACAAAATTCAGAATAGTTGGACAAAATGTGGACACAGGTGCAGGAATTGCGATGTGTGGAATGACCAAGTCTAAATCTTAGACTTCAAAACTCCCATTCGGTTGCTCAATCATGAAGAAATCTTGGGATCTTCAACTCTTAAATTAATAGTTTTGATCATTTCAAACATAGCTTTGCACACACACAAAGTTTCTACATCTTATCAAGGCTCCCATCCTGTAGCTGTACCTGGCACAGGCAGATGGAAAACAAGAATGGGAAGTTTATACTTCCCAAACACAGCCAAAATATCCATCCATGGTTCACAAGGCTCAGGTTTAAAAGGGTTTGCACCAACCAGGGAAGGAGAGTTTAATTTCTCTCTAACTTCCCAAGCAGTTTTTTCCATTTGTTTGGTATAAAAGCAGTATTATATTTTCAGGGGGGAAAAGGGACATCCTTATGACTCGAAATGCAAGGATATAGAGATTTAGGAGACTTCCTTGGGACAAGGAGGTCCCTGACCAACTCACAAGATTTCTTCAGTTATTTTGCTTTAAGTAACTTGAAGAAAATACAGAAAAGTTACAAGAGCAGAGACCAAAACTTTGTGCTGTGATCATTGTTATCACAGCAGTGAACACACAATAACCACCCCCTGCTAGTCTTCCCAGATTCCCAGAATCAATTGGAAAAGACCTCTGAGAACATCGAGTCCCACCTATGACTGATCACCGCATTGTTAACGAGACCAGGCTCTGGGTGCCACATCCAGCTGTTCCTTAAACACCTTCCTCTGTTCTGCCTGTTTTGGGAGAGGATTGCATGGAATTGTCTGTCTTAAAGGTCTGAGGCTGTGAGTCCGGAGGGAGGCTCAGGGAGGTGTGGGATTAGGTGCCTCCAACATCAGCATTGATTAGTCTGGGCACTCAGGACCTTTGCTGTCACTGACAACAGGGGCTTTCCAAGATGCTAAACTCCCCAGGCACTGCCAGGCAGCCCAGGCATCCAAATTAGCACTCGGTGCTCTCCTGGGATGGTGGGAGAGGCGGCTGGGAAGTCCCTCAGTGCATCCACGCCATCGATGGGGTTGGGGTTGGGAGTGGCTTTTGAAGGCCGGGTCCCAGGTGTCCCCGTTTCCCTGACGGGGTCAGCCTCACACAGCTGCCTGGAGCACACGAGCTGCATCTCTTTGGGGTGAGACTGAGCTGGAATTGGTGTTCCAGGCAGTAACGGGGCCGCAGGCAGCAGCACCAGGCTCGCCATCATCTGAAGGAAACAACTTGGAAGTGCATTTACTGGGGACATCTGGTACTCAGTGTCAACAATTCACTCTGCAGAGCTGTTGCAGTGAGCTACTGCCAGTGTGGCTGCAGCCTTTGTGACGAGAGTTTATTCACCAAAATATTTCACAGTGCCACGGCCTCACTCTTCCCAATAACAGATATCCTTTTCCATGTTTAGAAATGGGAGCAGATGGCAGAAGTTCAGGGCATCACCCCAATGCATTGCTCCCCGTGCCCAAAGGTTTCAAAGCTCCTCAACCTCAGCCTGGAAAATCCATAGGCATTGCCCAAATTTCAAGCAAGAGGAACAAAAGATCTGTATAATAGTTGGTCCAAAGTCATGCTAACAAAATCCTTTTGCTTTAACCTTACATGTATTATTAATTAAATAAACCCAATGTTTGATTAACCTGACATAAAATCCTGGGAATGATATGAGCTCTCCTCCATATGTGGCGCTGGAAATATCCCACCAGTTCTAGAATAATTCAGCAGTGGGGATATGAGCAGAGCAGGAAGACCAAAAGGCAGTAAAAAAGCAAAAGGAAATTGGCTGCTGCTTTACCAATTTCCTGTTGGGGCTCTTCAGGCTGGATTGCTCAGGACAACCATTACAGGGAGGTTTGGAGCTCTGGAAAGCTTTTATTGACCTCTCTGTAAATACAAAATGGCCCATGCATTAAATGGGAGGGTCACTCTGAGGAAGTTCAACAGACTTGGCAGATTCTTGGGAATAAGCAAAAGCAGGGATCAAGAGGACTGATTGAAAATGTGCAGTTATTGTGCAAAGGAGTCTTTTTCTTGGGAGCAAGTTCCCTGGGGCTTTCTAGGCCAGGATTTACAAGGCTAATGAAGGGTGTTGGTTTTTTCCCTTCTGTCACAGAACATTCAGCTAAAGACAAGCCAGAGGGACAAGCAATTGTCCTGCTGCTGAAAAGATGTTTTCCAAAGCTTTCCATCACCCTTTTCCCCCCTCATGTTTGCACACTGTCTCACTCAATCCTGCCAGATCCCTCCTCCTGAGATGGGATTTGGAATTTGGTACCACCAGGGTCTGCTCACATGGACACACGGTTTTCCCCATGCTGCAAGAAGTTTCTCTAATTACACCAAAAGTTGAGCAAAAGTGTGTTTGCAAAACCCCTTGGATTCTCTCTCCCTTCTCTTTCTGTTTTATTCTTTTTTTGGTTATCATTAAACAATCAATATTTTATTTCCATTTCCATTTATAAGGAGTTGAAACAACTTCCAGTGATTACATTTACATGAGTTCCTGTTATTACAGGAAACTCTTTTATCCATCATTGTGCATCCTTGATTTGAAATTAACTTCTTCAATCAATTATAAAAGTAGAAGGCATAAAGATTCTTCTACATATCTAAATATTAAGATTTTTATTTGTTAATAAATGTCCTTCCCTTTTTATTTGTCAATGATCACTGTAAATCCAAAAAGGCTTATTTGCAGGGAATTATGGTTTGCATCTTATTCTCCTTGACAGAAATCCTAAATCAAATGAATGGAGCTCCTGCTACTTAATGTTCCCAGCAAATTAGGACTGTGGACATTAGAGGAAAGTCTGACCATGATTAAAAAGATATCCAAGCTTTGGTCTTGAGGTCTGGATGCTTTTAAGAAAAAAAAAAATTAACTGAACAAGCTATAACTAACTTTGAAATATCTGATCTATTCATTTCATCTCAAAACTCTTCAAGAGCAGCAGCACCTCCGAGCCCTGCTGCTGGTGCCGTTGTTTTTACTCACAAAGCCCAGTTTAGGATGTGCTGACAAACCCGGCTTGTCGGGAACGTCCTGCCCAAACCCAGCACGCGGCCTCCGAAGGAAAACACAATTATTGCACTGTGCAAACGCCCATTTATCACATTTTATTCATCCCCGTGTAAAAGCCTGGGACAGGGGCTCGGCGTGGCTGAAATCTGTAAAACCCAGATGTGCGGGAATCGCCGCCGGAGCCCGGGTGGGACTAAAACCAGGGAGACAGAGGGGAAAAATGATCAGCTCTTCTTTGAGCCACAATTTCCCAGCATTGATGACCTTGAAGAGTGACCAGTGGAGAGTCAGAAAACGTGTGTTAGAGGAGACAGAACTTCTTCTAAGGTAGGCAACTCATCCCCAACTCTCCCAGGTCCTCAGGTATGAAGCACAAAGCTTTAGTCAAATTGTACAAGTGAGAAAGTCTGGCTTCACACAACCAGAAATTGAGGACATGTGAAAACCCATATTTATTTTAATTTAATATAAATACCTGGAAGTTTGAGAAATCCTGCCACTGTTTCTGGAGTAAAAGATGTGTATTCAAAATTATTAATGCGTTAAGACAATAATAGGTTTAAGAGGGAGCACTCCTGTAATACACATTCGTTTTTGTGCCAGACAAAGGAGGGTTTGGGGGGAAATAAAACTAACATAATGGATATGCAGAGATGCCCAAAGCCTTGGAAAAAAACAAGGGAATAAGGGAATATGAAAGCTGGATGCAAAAAGTTGCCTTCTCAATGCCTTCAGGCCTGACTTTATTCGTTTTGTTTTGCCAGTCATGAGTAATTTGGCTACTCGATAGTT
This sequence comes from Nicator chloris, assembly GCA_013400495.1. Taxonomy (NCBI): domain Eukaryota; kingdom Metazoa; phylum Chordata; class Aves; order Passeriformes; family Pycnonotidae; genus Nicator; species Nicator chloris. The sequence goes on along the minus strand of WAAE01004290.1, from coordinate 189,019 downwards.
ATGCAGGATCCTTTTAAAGCCCCTGTGTTGACATTATGATTGCTTAAATGTCTAAAAATATGCTGATCTCTAGTGGCACACAAGAAGAAAAAGAAAAAAACTCAAAAACACCCACCCCAAAACAAAACAAAAAGCCAAACCAAAACAGAACAGGAAAATAATTTCAGGAAAATATTCAGAAGCCATCTGTAAATTGCTTCCATTTGTCATGCTTAGGAAGAGAATGCATTCTGCACATCAAATCCTTTAATCCTTGCAAATGTGATCAAATTTGTATCGCAGGAATTTTACATACACAGAAAAGCAGATTTTTAGAGTCTTCTTTCACTGAAATGAAGGACGGAGACGTTACTGGAAGAACAAAACCTGTCACGGTGTCTTCCTTCCTTCCCAAATTTTCCCAAAAATACACAACTATTTATATATTTTCCCTTACCTCTGTTTTTTTCCTCGAGAATAAGTTCAGACTGTCCAAAAACTAAGCCTGGCAGTAAGCTGAGCTTCTCCCAGCAGCTCCTTCTAGGTCCATGCAAAGCAGAGATGTCCCCATCCTGGGGGACCTTTGGGGACCTTCTGTGGGCTCTCAGCTCCTGCTGATAAAATTCTCTTTTACTGGGGCTCTCCTCCTATTTCTCACCCCCAAATTTCTGATCTGAAGTGCCTTAATTATTACTGCAAAATGCTGAGGGAGCAGAAAGAGGCAAGAAAAACAATGCCAAGTTGTTTGGTTTTTAATTCAACTCCCTCCTCCTCCTCTTTCTCTGTGCTGATTTCGTAGAAAAATTATTTAGGAACGTGGAAAATCTCTTCTCATGTCCCCAGCACTAGAATTTAGGCTATATTTCTTCTCCCCCACACAAATCCTCCCCACACGCTTCGCTCACCCTAAACAATCCTGGAAAGGGTCACAGCAGAAGCCCCAGGATTAACTCAATTCACCTAAACCTTTATCAGGGATAAAGATATTTTTCATTCATCTCTTCGCTAGACACCCAGTCAATAATTTAGAGAAGGACCCCTCATTTACTCCCTTCACTTAAAAGATATCAATATCAGAGTTGAGGGGGAAAAAAACCCTGTAAAATTCAGCGCAGCCAAGTGCTGACTTTCATGTTGCCTCTTCAGAGGCCGCGGAGCTGAGTCTGGCGCGCGATTCCCCAGCCTGCAAAGCACAGAGGAGAAGAACAGACAGCACTGGGAGATCCCCCGGTCCTCCAGGAAAAGAGACAGGAATGAAAAGACCAGACTTGTACTTATGTGTTTATCAAAAGTAAGAACAAATCCCTTTTAGCTGAAGGAATTACGTTGGAGCGCCATTGCCGACGGTCCGGCGGCTTTTCAGCGGCGTGGTCCATGCCGGGTGTTTCTGAGGAAAAGACAAAGAATTTACAACACCCCCCCACCCAACTTTCTGTAAAAAAAATCAAATTCCTGAGACAAACGTGATTTTTTAAGAGCAGGGATCAAAATTAAGATTTCACTGAGTGAAATTGTCACTGATGCTGATTTTCAGCCAAGATTATGTATATGTCTGATACATGCACATGTGTGTTTTCACTTGGTCAGCAGAGAGCTTGAATTTCTTATGGAGACCACCAACTTTGCTGGACAAGTTTCAGTTCTGGAAAAAAAAAACAGAGAGCAGTGATTTAACTCATTCTTGCCACAGTAACACGAAGGGCACATGGACAAAGTCCAGGGTCCATCCCCAGACACACATCCAACAACAGGACAACAGGAGAGTTAACAGGTGTAGCTGCAGGGAGAGCTTAGGAGAGGTTTTAATTAGTCTAACTACTGTGTTAAAGACACAGTTTTGATAAAGAGACCTGTATCTCTCTGCATAAAATCTTCTGTATCTTAAAACAACAAGCAGCAAATGGGTAGCTCTGGAAATTAGGCCAAGCTACCAATGAGTGGCTCATCCTCATCAGCCTGGGCTGTCAATCATCACACACAACATTCCCACATTTTCTAGAAGGGTTTCCTAAACCCCATCTTCTAAATAAAAGCTTTAGATGAAGATTCAGAGGAGGCCGTGGAGATGCTCCAAGGGCTGGAGCCAGGCTGGGAGAGCTGGGGGTGCTCACCTGGAGAGGAGAAAGCTCCAGGGAGAGCTCAGAGCCCCTGCCAGGGCCTGAAGGGGCTCCAGGAGAGCTGGAGAGGGACTGGGGACAAGGGATGGAGGGACAGGACACAGGGAATGGCTCCCAGTGCCAGAGGGCAGGGATGGATGGGATCTTGGGCAGGAATTGTTCCCTGGCAGGGTGGGCAGCCCTGGCACAGGGTGCCCAGAGCAGCTGTGGCTGCCCCTGGATCCCTGGCAGTGCCCAAGGCCAGGTTGGACATTGGGGCTGGAGCAGCCTGGGACAGTGGGAGGTGTCCCTGCCATGGCAGGGGTGGCACTGGGTGGGATTTAAGGTCCCTTCCAGCCCAAACCTTTCCAAGATCTGGAAACAGCTGAGAAAGTACCTATTAAAAACTTCTGGATTATGCAGCTTCAAGACAAAGGACTAAAAGATTGGTCTGTGCTGGAGGTTTTGCAACATAAATGTGTCAGATTCAGCACTTTGGTTCTAACAAATGAAAAACCTGGGGGTAACCCATCCACCTTCAGTAGGAGCATGATTTCATTTGGACTTCCCAGAAACTCCAGTGTAATTCATTAAAGGATGTGCCATTAAAAAAGGAGTTGTAGGAGAGTGAAATAAAAGAAGGGCTGATAGATAGTGTTGCATTGATGGGTTCCGCTTGGTTGGTAACATCAAGTGGCAGAATGAGAACAGTTTTTAAGATATGATTAAATATAAATTTTATCAAAGGAGCAGTAAAACATTATGGCTTTAGGCTTTTTAAATTCCGTACACATTCTAGGATTCCAAAAATAAAGCTCCAGCTTCTTAAAATTGAATGTCTGCCTTGTATCATTTTTAAAAAGCCCCCATCTGAGAGATGCAGAATTTTTATCTGCAGGACCAGCCCAGGAGGATTTAGAGAGGCGACAGATTGGCTGGAGGCTGAGCTCACTTGGACACAAATTGTTGACTCCACCTTTACACCTGGAGTCCTTTGGATTTATCTGATGCCTTGGAAATGTGACCTACCCACGGGGGCTGTGCTGTCACTTGGACTGAAACCAAAGTCCAACCCTCACGTTATTCTGAATAGAAAGAGAAATAAGAAGAGACTGGCACAGGGACAAGCCTCTCCCATACTCAGGTGTCATCATCACCCACAATGAGCGAAAAAAGGATTTTCTTTAGCCCAGGTCTTCAGCTTCTGCCGAGGAAACGACACCTTCTCATCACACTTTCCCTTCTGGAGCTGCACAAACCTCATCTGATGCTTTTCAGGATTGTTATGTTTAAAATAGCAAAGGGCCATCCTTGATGGATCCCCACACGTGGAGATCCTTCCCCCTTCATGCCTCACACCCTGGGAGTGTTCCCACATTGATCCACCCAGTGGAACCAGAAGGATCCAACCTTAGGTCAAAGGTTGGGTTCAATCATCTTGGAGCTCTTTTCCGACCTCAGTAATTTAACAATTTAGACTCATTAAAAAATATAATCCCACCTCAGCCCAGTTTCCTCTCCAAGCCTGGCTGCTCCGAGAGCATTTCCCACTGCCTCTCTCCTCTTTCCTCCTCTCTAAATCAAACCCTCCTCTTCTCCCAATTTTGGGATCTGATTACACTTACCACCATGAGGAGATGTGATTGCACTGGGGTTTAAAGAGAATATTTTGTTCCCACCCCACCACAGTGATTTATTTCTCACTAAATGCACATCAGCAATTACACAGAGAAATAAAATAAACTAGATATTTAATTATTTCCCCTGATTTTTTTGGGAAATGGTTGTGCAGCAGGGCTTCCTTAACATAACAATAGACCTGTGAGAGCAAGATCATCCTAATTTACATCAGTGTGTGTTCTTTAGCTATTAAAAAATCCCACATATTAATTAGTTCCTGCTCTAATTGTTACAAAAATCTAGTCGGAAAAAGAAAAAAGAAAATAAGGTGCAAAGCACCCTACTATTTACAAGTACCAAAACTTGAAATAAATATTCAACATGGTCTTTTCAAGTCAAATGCCTGGCCAGTTTTGAATAATAAAGCAGGACAAAGTCATTTACACAGAAAAAGCTAATGATTTCTGTATTTTGCTGCTGGTAAAGAATTGAAGGATAGCTGATTTGAATCTTCCTTCAATCTCCCATCAATAAAACAGAGACAAGGCAGATTCGAAAGCTGATCTGGGAGAGTCATGTTTTTATAATTGCTTTTTACCCTCAGGCGTTTGAAATCCAGAGGGTCACGAGTGCCTGTATTAGTGCTGGAGCAGGCCAAGAGGCCCAGTCAAAACCCTGAGACACAAATTAATTTGTTTGTGGTTCTCATGTCTAATTTGGGGAAAGAGAAGATTCTTTGCCACTTTACAATGTTATGATCTAATTAAAGGGAGATACATGTGAAATATTTATGCAACCTTTAGGAAAAAAAAAAAAAAAGAGAGAGAAAAAAAAATTGCCTCAGTCTCATTTGGGAAATTTTCTGAAATATGGGAATGGAAAAATTTATAAAACAAATATAGAAAAACTCAGGGCAAAGCTTTTGTTTTGGTAACGGATATTTGCAAAATTTCAGAATAGGTTATGCTAAAATCTGTTGTTTTGAACTTGAATCACAAAATGGCAAAGAAGCAAACCATGACTTCTCGCCACCACATCCACATTGCATCCAATATTATGTTGGAAAAAGAGCATTATAACTCTGCCTAGAAAACATTGAAATTATGCTGTATTAAGGAGATATAAGAAAGTGCTGTCAAGGGATAAGCTTCATGGAAAAACAATTGAAGTTGCTCAATATTTGGTGCTGTCCAAGTGACATGCCTTTCCCAAGCAGTGCTCCAGTGCTGTGATTTATGGAGCCAAAACCTGGAGTCACGTCCCTGTGTGTAACAGGCCAGCAGAGTGCTGAGATGTTGTTACACCAGGTTTTTGTGTATTAATAGACATTAGGAATAAATTCCTCCCTGGCAGGGTGGGCAGCCCTGGCACAGGGTGCCCAGAGCAGCTGTGGCTGCCCCTGGATCCCTCGCAGTGCCCAAGGCCAGGCTGGACACGGGGGCTGGGAGCAGCCTGGGACAGTGGGAGGTGTCCCGGCCATGGCAGGGGTGGCACTGCGTGGTCCTCAAGGCCCCTTCCAACCCAGACCACTCAGTGAGGGTAATGCAGTCCCACTATTCCCCAGGAAAACACATAGCACAGGTATATTAAAAGTCTCCCTGCCTCTACGTTTTTCGGGTTTTTTTCCACTGAGGCCAGACCTCAACACACAAAGTTGTCCTGCTACCTGAGAACACTCCCAGCTTCATGCTGGAACTCTTCAGCAAATTGAAATTCTAATTTTAAGATGGGCTGAGCTTTACAACGAAGCTACAAACTCCCATGTCCTGAGATTTTTATTTTTTAGCTGACAGCACATGCAAAATTGTGGTCTAAAGAGGAGAAAACTCCGAGTAGTGTAAACAGATGAATGTTAAAACTCCAAGCCCTTTCCGAAGGAGAATTCTCAGCAAGGTGAAGAGCTGCTGCTCTGTTTACAGGCGCTTTTCCCCACATGAGGCAGCTTTCCCTTCACACTCAGTGTCATTAAAGTCCATTTGGGTGAAAACCATCACACCACGTCTTGCTTCAGCACGGCCGCTGACCCTATCCACAGGTCCCTTGTGCTGCATAAAGTGTTTGCTTCCTTGGGAAGAACTTAATGAAAATGGACAGTAAATCACTTGATTTCAAGTTTGCATTTGTTTATTTGGCATCTGATTATGACCTGCTCATTGACCTTGTTTGACAGGTGATGGGACAAGCTCTTAGAGCACTGGCTGAGAGAGACAAGCTCTGAGAACAGCAAAGGCTTTTAAAACTTTGTAAAATAAGTAACAGCCGAGGAAATATATCATCATCCCATCCTGCAACTCCTGTCCTGTAAACATGTGTGTGGCCCTTAATCACACTAATAAAAGTGCTGGAGCCAAAGGGAATACCTGAAGGAGAACGAGTTTGCAGGGCCAGGGCTTATTCCTCCAGCTTTGTCAGAGGAAGCTTGTCAAATAAACCGAAGACTGATAGCTGCTATATTTCCCCTTATTATAATCCAGAAACAACATACTTGTCTGAACAAAATAGAAATAAGTCCTCTTTGAGGCTACTCTGTTTGCCTTGACAGCAAGCTTGGGTTTTAAGCCAAGATTCCAGATTGTTTTTGTGAAAACATTTCCACTTGTCTGAAAGAGTATATGTAATGGATATGTGATAGCAGTAATGCAATGCTGAAGTAATCTCCGGAGGGCGCGCGCATCTCCGGGGACCGCGCGCTGCGCCGGGTACTACACACCAGGAAAATAAAATTGGTATTCTAACAATATGGAGAACGCCTGCGATTTGTACCTCGCAAAAACACCAGCCCTCATTTATAATTCAGCTGTAATGTGTGCTTTCCTTGCGGAGGAAGTGTTGTGCTTTCGGGAGGAAATGGAAGGGACGTTTTTGAGGGCTCTTTCCTGGCTTCGTGCGGGATCAGAGAGCGCCAGGCCGTGGCACTGCCAGCCAGAAGCAGCTGGTGGGGTGGGCAAGAGACCACAAAAAAACCCCTTTAAGATGGAAAATTGTTTCCTGTGTGTCCTCCCACTCACTCTGTGTTAATTTTGAAATTCAGTGCCATAAATTCTGCTGGAACAGGAGGAGCTAAGACAAGCTGAGGGAAGGGGTGTAAGTGCCCATTTTCAGGGTGGTGAGGTTTGGTGGCCTTTGGCAGCACTGGGAGTGCCAAGGAGAGGCTGTAATAACTCACACCAGTGCTTTGTGTGAAACTCAGCATCTCTCCAAACCCCAAATTATCCCACAGGATTTAGATCCCTGAATGAGTGGGAGCACCTCCCTCATGGTGGGATCCTCCTGCCTCTGGTGTCTACAAAAAGAAGAACTTGTGTGAAGCCAAGAAAACTGATAAAAGAAGGCCCTTCCACCTCACAGGTGAAAAACAGAGACAGAAGCACTGCATGGAAAATGAAATAAACTTAATTTTATTAATAAATGAGCACTGGAGCAACTCATGTCATGGATTTTCCACTCTTGGAGAACTCAAGGTAATTTTGACAAAAGTTGCTGGAGTCCTGGGGCTCCAAGGAGGGAGTGTGTGGAGTAGGGACCCACAACTGCCTCTCCCCTGTGCACCCAATTCTGACCAAAACCATTTGAGCTACAGAAACTCCTTTGCAAACATGTTTTAAAAAACCAACCAGATGACAATTTTTAAATTTCATGGGCACCACCAGGTTTATTCTGCTGGTCGTATTTAACCTTGACAGCACAACCAGAGATGTGAGAGGACAGGTACAAATGTCCAGCAGGCCAGTTGGCACTGACAGAATAAAAGGGCTACACCAGCCAGCAAAATAAAAATTGCAGCAAAGACTGAGTTTTACAGGGGAATGACAGAAGGCAACATTGAAATGTATCTCATTCCAGTGCATCCAAACAGTATAACATTATTTTCCAGGGAAGTTAATGGGGTTCCCAAATATGCACAGCTGAGGGCAGAATCTGGCCCTGAAGTTAACTATTTGAGCGATGCAAATTTTAACTTTAAGACATGTATCAAAGGTAAGCCGAAGTGTTCAGTCATTTTACCCAATCCTGGCACAAGAAAAAGAATTCAATTTTAGAATCTGTCTGTAATTCCAAAAGGGGGAGAAAACAGTCTAAAACATATTCCTTGAAGAGAGATGCAAGTTTCTCATTTATATTCGATCTTGGATGAGATTTGGTAAATGCAGACCCTTCCACAAAGTGAATATTATAGTGAGGCCGTAACATTTTAGTAACACGAATTCATAAGGTGACCCTGGGGACCAACAATAAAACAAAATTCCGTAATAGACTTAAATAACAAAAAGGGTTCCGTGTTTCTGTTGTCTCCCCAAATATGTTTCACTCTGCACAGTTTTTGTAGGGGAACATTTTGGCCTGTAAAGAATAAAATACATTTTCAATCAGCTGAAATCATGAAGCATTCTTGATAGCTGTACATTAGTTTTTTACAGCTGTCTTGGTTTTTATACTGTCTCTTACAGAGCGGATTTCCCCCTCCCCATACCTATAAAAGGTAGGTAAATTAAACAAATTATGAACTATGCAGTGGTTGAATACTTTGTAAAATTGTAGAACCAGCTTTTCAAAACCTTTAATGCTCCATCTCCCAGAGGTGAAATGCCAGCCTCCATTCGGGTCTCTTTCAGTTGCCCTTGCCACTTCAAAATGTGTCTGGAAACAGCTCTGCAGATGGCCTCGTATGTTTTACAGGAAATATTACTTAAACATTGGAAAGGATCGAATTTCTCCTGTTAGGAATTACAAATCTGGATTTCATTTTCTCTCTTTCCCCCCCCCCCCCCCACCTCTCACCCCCCAAACCATGGGAAAAAAATGTGATTCTTACATATGACACTAAGGAAGTACTTGGGATTTTTGTTTCTTATTTAATATGCCACTTGTATTGGAAAATAAGGAATAAATCTTGGAAATGTAACTGGATAAAATAAGTCCTTTTCTTCATATAAAATAGTAGCTAATCGAAAAGATTTCCCAGAAGCATCAAAGCTTTTTATATACGACGATCTGGAAAACATATTGTGTAGGATTTCTATTTTTGCTCTTATTCTTATGAATGTAAAAGTATAATAAACTTTTCTTTCGGTTTCTCAGGGAGAGTTTCTTAACATTTGAGGCATTTCTTACATATTGACCTTGGTTTATGTATTCTGCAAAGATTCATTAAGCTTAGGGGGGTTCTATTGTCAGGAAAATGGTTAGCATTAGTAAAACACACAATTAAAATAGTAGCAGGTGATGTCAGTTTTAGTAGAGTTGACATTAATGACCTGTTCATAAGGGGCAATTTCCACACTAATGTCATGTTCTTTAAATGGAAATAGCCAGGAATACACATTTTCCATGTAAAATAACCCTTTTTGTAATTCATTAAATTCCCTTTCCCCCTATATTTAAGTAGACACCTTTCCAAGAGGGAGTAGAATTCCAAATAAAGACATAGGAAATTAAAATCAGGGTTCCCACAACTAGTCTATTTAATATTCATATTCAGGAAAAGATCCATAAACTCTTTTTCTTCTCTTTTATTAACAAAGGAAGTAAACTCCCCTTGACAGTCTACTTTTCCCAGCCGTGCTCCAGAGGCAGTGAGCGACAACTGCCTTTGTTTCAGGATAGAATTAAATATCCTTGTACAGGAGCAGGGCAGGGATACACGTGGGAGGAGATTTCTGCTGCGCCCCACCTGGCTGGGTAACCCATCCCTTTACCTGGACAGAGATGGGATTTCACAGAATCCTAGAATGGTTTGGGTTGGAAGGGACCTTAAAATCATCCAGTTCCACCCTGCCATGGGCAGGGACACCTTCCACTATCCCAGGTTGTTCCAAGCCCTGTCCAACCTATCCTTGGACACTTCCAGGGATGGGGCAGCCACAATCCCTGTGGTCCAAGCGTTGGACCACAACACAGAGAGGTTGTCCCCAGTTCTCTCCATGGATGGTTGGATGCAGGGAAAGACAGGCAGAAAGGGTGGGTATTCAGCGCCCTGAAAGGCCACTCTTCCTTCACCATCTCCATCCATATCCTGCTTGGCCATTTCATAGAACCACAGAGTCACCCAGGTTGGAATAGGCTTCTAAGATCATAGGTCCAACAATTAGTCACTAAACTGTGCCCTCGAGTGCCACATGCACATGCCTTTTGAACACTTCCAGGGATGGTGACTCCACCACTGCCCTGGCAGCATGTTCTAATGCTTGACCACCTTTTCAGTGAAAAAATTTGGGTCATTCCACACTGGGGGCTCACCCAGGAGCCTCCCTAGTATGTCTACTCAAGGAGCTCTCCACCAACACATTTTCTGGTGTTGCTTTTCCGTGCTCACTCTTTAGAGAGGAAAAGGACAGGGCTGAGCAGCTCTGACTGTGCACTTGTGTCCTCTGACACCGAACACCGCTCAGTCTCTGAGCTCCACACGGCACCGCGGGGCTCGGCAGATGCAGAGGCAGTGGCAGATGCCATTCCAGCCACCAAGCCGGCGTCACGGGCCAAATCAAACATTTTGCCAGCGAAACGGGATCAGTTGTCTCCAGCTCCCCATCCCCTTCTTCTCACGCCCCTCTCCTCTGCTGGAAAAATGTATTCTTTATTCAAGTTCGCGTTATTGTCATGGTAATCACTTCAAGGAAACCAGCGCCAGTCTAGGACTGGCTGTCTGTCCGTGGCAGAGATCTGCCAAATAATTTGGCACAGCTTGCTCTAATTGGCAGCCTCTGCCGAAGAGACACCCAAGCCTGAAATGGGGTTGCTGCGGGTCATCCTCTGAGTGCGCTGGAATTTGGCAGCCCGGGTGGAAGCGGCAGCGTGCGCGGTGGCTCGTTGCCCTGGATCTGGCTCCGGCCGCCAGCCGATGCTCAGGCTTTCATGTCACAGCATTTTTCTTCTCCTTTCCCCCTAAAAAGAAGGAAAAAAAAAACCACAAAACCCCACCGAGTGAATTAAGGATAGAGTTTCACCCTTAACTTTGAATCTCTTTGCTTTTGTGCGTGTCGCAACCTTAACACCGTTTTTTGCACTTAATTGTAAATCTCAGGGCTGCTGATGAAGCAAGAATAAAAATTATAGCGCAATCAGGAGGGGTGGGAAAAGAAAATGGATTTTACAAGTGCACACTTTTAAGAAAAGAAGCCGACCTGAAACATAAATAAAAGTAAGCCCCAGGGACCACACCTCTGGCATTAACTGTCTCGCCACCAAGGGCCATTATGGTACAAATTTAGGGTCAGCTAAAGAGCATTTCTATGGCAGCTGAATATTCAGAGCTGTAAAGCAGCCGTCAGTATCAGAGCGGTTCAAACACCGCTGCAAGCCAGCGCCAAGTGGAGGAGGGCCAAGCCCTGCCTTATTAGCTTCCCCCACATTCTTTTAAGTGTTTGACAAGGGAAGAGGAGGTGAGGAGGGGTCACCCTAATCAATGAGTTCCTCATCTCCCCCTCGTCCTCACCCGGCCGTCCCCACTGGCATGGGAGAGAACGGCGTGGGTGGGAGAGTGAGGATTGAGCTGGTGAGAATGGGATCACAGTGGGCAGAATCCATAAACACCAAACCATTTACCTGTGTTGGCTTATCCCATCCCATTTCTTCCTCTATTGAAGACCTCTTCTCCCTGAAATTGAGATCTCTGGGCATGTGCTGGCTGCTGTTTCACTCCAGGACAGGGAGATATAAAAGCCGATCCTGCCAGTGAGATGAATTTTGGGATTTAAAGTGCATGATGTAATGAGATCTTTCAGAAGGTGATGATTTCATCCGTTTTGTCTAGACTCTTTACTATGGTCATAGTAATCGGAGGCAGGGAGGGATGAAAAAAATCACCAACACAGTCGGTGTTACGGAGCCAGCTGCCAGAGAGGAGCCACAGTGG
>WAAE01004290.1:104972-174972 GCA_013400495.1 Nicator chloris | reverse complement strand
GATGGATCAGCACAGGGAGCAGGGCTGGAAGTGGTCCCCTGCCACCACCACACCTCAGGAACTGCCTGAAATTCGGGCAGGATCCAACCCCCTCTGCGTTCTTCCCTCTCCCAGGGTTGGGCTAGACTCCAGCGCTGAAGAGACCTTGCCTTGGAAAGGCCATTGCCTCAATCAGCATTTGAATGACATTCCTAACCTTTTCCTTAAGTTCATTAATCCCTTTGTGTTTTCCAGCTCTAAGACCCTAAGTCAGGATATCATGTAAGCATAAATTTGAAGTTTATGATAGGATTTATGTTTAAATAAGAGCATCTGTTTAAATACCTTGTGAATCAAGGCTCTGGACTGAATTTACGGTCATCTGTGTGGGGAGAGATTGGGGAGGCTTTAAAAAACAGCGGTCAAAATCGATTCCAACCCACAAATCTTGGATCTTCGGAGGAACGCACTTTTGTTAGGAGAGCCCTCTCTAGAAATGTTTGCTGATTGACCCCATGCTCTGAGGTGAGCAAGGCCTGTAGCTATGGGAAGGGATTGAAACCCTGCAGGAGATATTTCCATAAATATCTTTACAGCTTTGGGCCTGCAGCATTGTGGCTAAACTAGTGCCAACCCATCACCTGAACCTGCACGGGGAGAGATGGGAGACCTCCAGGGACAACTGATCTTAATGGCTGCCTCTGTAGAGCTCAACAGGGTGTAAAACCCTTCCAGAAAACCTCCTGCCTTCCAAATATCTCCAGTCAGCTTCTGGAGATATTAGTAAAGATAAAGCTCCTTTAGTAAAGGTACTGCACAAATCTGTCCATACCCTCGTGGCATTCCTTGGAAGGACTCCCTCACGAGCATCAGAAGAGTTTATTCCAAAAAAACCAACTTTTGAACCTGACAGGAAAGAAGGTGCCTTCTAGCAAAGTGTCCCTTTGGAAGAACAGGAGCATCCTAGGCGTGCCAAGAGGCCGGTCTCTTTTCAAGCCTGGTTGGGATGTGCTGAGCACATCTCCCACACCAGAGCCAGTGAACTTCACAGGCTGTTTGTCCCGGCTTCTCATCAGCTGTAACATCTCACGTGCACAAAGCTCAGTCTGGAAACGCCTTAACGAAGCAGTAAGCATTTATTGAACTTCGCTTCCTTTAACTGCAGCTGGGAAAAGCTTTCCTTTATCGTCCGGCCCCAGAGGACAGTGGCGAAACCAAAATTTCCATGAATGTAAATTTCCAGCTTCAGCTAATTTTGATGACAATGACTTCTCTTCTTTATGAGGTGCATAATGAGCCGGACCACGGGCTCGCCAAAAGCCATGACAAGCTCCAAGCATGCCCCAGTGGCTCCCAGTGCTTTTCTGTACCCAAGGTTTAAACGGAGAGTGCCTCCAGCCAGCGCACATGAAGAGCCGAGCTCGGCGATAGACAAATGACTCTTTTGTTTTACATTCTTTTTTAATTAGCCTCTTTTTAATGACCTGAGTTAATAAGTGTCAAAAGGTGCAAAACGCAGCATGACTTCATTTTTAAAAGAGAGCGTTTGCCTTTAATCTCATAAGTAAAGCAAGTGCCCTCTTTAAATATCAGCTTCAAATCCGGATATTATATTGTAAAGGATAACAGTTTGCTGTGTACGGTGAATTCCCTCTCCTGCTCAGGCAGCTCAGTTGCCTCAAACCCGACTTACAAACCCACCTGGCGATGATCATCCTCTATTTCACCAGCGTGTCTCTGAATTTAAATGTTATTTCAACTCCAGCTTGCCAAAGCATTGATTAAAAAAATATTTGAAAGCTTATCTCTTTCCTAAAGTTCCTGCATCAAGATTGAGACCTGGAGACAAAATTATTTTAAGAAGAGAAAAACCATCAACTGCAACTAAAAAGGAATAAAGGATCCTGCTGAGAGCAGTAGGATTCCTTTTTTAATTTGCCATGAATTTAGAAATAAGGTTATTTTGCTTTTTATGCCTCTATGTTTTCCCCTGGGCAGCTCATCCCAAAGAACTGGACAAAACCCCTCCAGGTGCCACATTCCTCCTGTTTTCCCAGAAACCTCCCTTGTGCCTTTCCTCCTAGGATTTTTGTCTCCTCCAACTTGTTATTTTAAAAAGACTTTTGAACACAAAGCTGAATTAGCAGTTTCCCAGTGAAACTTAGCAAAAGCTGCACATTATTTGTAATTTGTTTTGTCTCCAACAATTATTGAAGGTAGAGAGATGAGGGTTTGCCGTGCAGGAAGCTGCTGATCCCTGGTGAGAGGATGTGTCCCTATTAGATGTCATGGCATGAGAAAATCTTTCCCTGCACCCCAAAAAATCCTTCTGTGAAATCCAGGGTGCCAGGGCAGGGCAAGCACTGGGGTGGCACCTTCCACAGGCATTGCTCCACCCCAGTGCTCTCCCAGGCTTTTCCCCAAAGGAGGCTGCAAATCATCCTACCACATTACATGTTGATTTTGCAATACAGACTAATTTCAACCAGAGATTACTAAGACATCAGAAGAGCCATTTTCAGCTCTAGCCATGGATAGGCAACAACCCCAAACTGGAAACCTCCAAATTTAACAGTGGTTCCAAAGTGGTCTTGGAACTGGGTTTGTGGTTCAGCCTCCAAACCAGGGACAGGATTTAAATCCCCACCTCCTGGGGTGAAAACACAGGGGAGTAACTCACAGAGTCACTCAACTTTGTTTTAATATTGATCTTTTCCTGCAGCTAACAAAGAGAAAATTGTCTAAATGCTACAGTACATGTACACAGGAACACAGAGATCATAAAATAACAGGAGTGCTTTACAACCGTGCCAGGCTCTCCGCAGAGCTGCCTCAGCTCCTCCTCTCTACCAAGAAATCAGAATTTTGATAATTTTTATTGCAGATCCATCCCCATGTCATGTGCATTCCAAACATTTGAAAATAACCAGAAACACACCATGAGAGATGGAGTTTGTGTCTTTCTAAGACAATCACTATTTTTTTTTTTTTGCAACGGAATTGAATATTCCTGACTTTACTGGGCCGGGCTCGTTAAGCAAGAAGGTAAACTACAATAATAAAATTATCAACAGAGCTTTTGACAAGCAGTCATGTGCTTGTAAATGAAATTTATTTAGGTGCCACTCAAAACATTGTAATTAAGAGGTACAGAATGTATTACCAGATGGTTCCTGTTTAGTATCTATTTCCTTTAGAGAACAAGGTGATTAGAGAGAGCACTAACTTGTAACTGAGCACCAAACACCCCACAGGCCTGATCCAGCGCCTGTTGGAGTCAATTAAAAACTCCACTTCACTTTCATGCCACAAAAATCAGGTCCACCCTCTATTTATTTCCACAAACACAATATTTTGTGGATTTTTTTTTTTTTTTTGTCTGCAAGAAACTTTCTTGCAATTTAGCAAATAACTGACACATATCGGTGGATGACATTGGCTGTTCAGGACAGTGACATATTTGCCAATCTTAAATACATCTAATTAAGAGCTTTAATCAGATTCGCCTACATTTAAATAATTAAAAGGTGGCAACAAAAAGGACCTTTGAGTTTCAAGCAGGACATAGAAGTGTCGATATCCCCTTGAACATCAGTGATTCAGGGGAAAGAGCCCTTTTATATACATGAAATAAACTCCATCAGCCAAAGAGAGACTTTGTTGCTCTGTTCTTCTCTACCCTTTTGCACATAATCTCCATTAATCATTATGTAGCTCTGTAATGTCACAAGTGTCTTGATTTTTGGTGCACAGGAATGGGATTTCCAAAATGAAGAAAATGGTTAAAAGTACACTGAGAAAGCAAAAATTATTTTTTAGCAGAAAATATTTTCCAATGGAAAAATCTTTTCAGCAAAACAATTTATTTTAATGCAGTTACCTGGAGGGGTTGCAGGCCTTGCAACTCTAAGCAATCCCACTGAAACCTCTTGTACTTTTCATGTGAAAAAAAAAAGGAAAATTCAGTTCAAAAACAATCTCAGTCTTGCAAGTTGGTTGTGAAACCCATCAGCTGCACTCTCTTCATAGAATCATGGAATCACTGGTTGCTTGGGTTGGAAGGAACCTTGAAGACCATCCAGTTCCAATCCCCTGCCATGGGGTTAGATTTGGAAGCAGTTTTGAATTACTTAAATCAATGTTTTATTTTCAAAAAAACACCTGAAAGAAAAAGCTCAGCCTTTAACACCAGTGTGCAAAACTGAAGGCTAATTTTTGCCCCTCTTAAAAACTCAGATTCAAAAATACAACAACCTCTGTTTTATGATAATGCATCACCAAGTCTGTCCTTTTCTTGCTGGATTTTCCCACCTGGCATGGCCTATCAGTGAGGCTGCTCTCCAGCTCAGCTCCCAGTTTCTGCAGGAGGATCAGAAGAGCAGCAGCAGTGCTATTTCCAAAAAACCTGACACTGCTGAACTTTCAGTTTAGAGGAAAATACTGTATTTGCTAGGCACAGGCACGAGTGATGGAAATAATACATAACTGCATTTGTATCTGTAAGGACAGAGAGGTAAACTGGGGTCTTAATTATGTCAACCTATGAACCAGGTCATGCAAACCACATTTTTTAATTCTATGCATTCACTTAAGCTTAGATAAAACCCAGCAGTTTTGGGGAGAATCTGTCCTGCACAGTGTTTTGAGTCCCAGCAAGTTTCAATTAGTTGTCCTCATTCCATCAAACTAAATTTAGTCCAGGCATATCAGTTGTGAGTTGTAAACTTTCTTCTTTTTCATCAAATGAACCACATCACGTAATAAGTTCTTTTTTCTTTTAGAGAAATAGAACTGTCCTAGGAATTTAGATTTTCCAAAGGCAGTTTTGATACGGAGTACATTCCCTATTAATTTGTCAGGATAATACCAGGAGTCCTGGTCTGCACCAGACATGGAAACGGCAGAATTTTATGATACAGCACGGGGTGAGGCAGAAACCACCCAGAACCGAATATTTTATGTATTCAGGGATAATTTTTAAGTTTTACCAGTCCACTATCACACCACCACGCGTTTATAATTAACTCAAGTATTGCTTTTCTCCACATCAACCACCCAGAGCATTTAAAAAGCAGCTTTTCCTTGAGCTGCGCAAACTCGAATCCCAACCCCAGCGATCCTCTCTGCATTCCGAGCACTTTTCCCCCTCTGCCACAATTTCACGACGATTATTTTGCAAATTGCCAATCCAGAATCGTATCAGCCCGTGCCTGCTTTTCAATCAGCACCTCCAGCTTGCATTAATTAAACAGCCTGGCCGACACCGCCTCGGCTTCGCAAACAAACACCGTGAGATTTCCAGAAGCCGCGGCGCGAACCCTTTTCTGGAGACCCCTTATTAAGCTGCAGGTTTCTGTTTCATTTGCCTGCCTTTCACTTTAAAGCAGACAGCAGCCACTGAGAACACAATAATGAAAGAGGTCATGGAGCACCAGTTGTGCATGAAAGATGCGAAAATTTACTGCAAATGAGACAAGAGCAGTAAATTCATTTTTATTCAAATTACTGTCATCATACATTACCACTTCTCCTGTAAACATTGTGCTTCAGACAGTGTGACAGCATATTATTATTTGTGAGATTATACTATTATTAAGCTATTAACATGTCACCTCCTGCTTGAAACAATGACTCAGCTTGGTACTGCATAATAGGACAAGTTAGGGAGACAAGGCGAGGTGACAGAGAGGTTAGTTGTAAGAAGGGAGGCCATGCATAGAGTGACAGCTGGCACTTAAAGGCTAACATTTATTCAAAAGAGCCCCCATAATGAGGATGAGAGTGGCTTTTATTTACATACCGGACCCATCCGCTTGCCGTAAACTAATTCCATTTCTTTCTCTCCACACAAGAAACCCCTGGGCTCCTGGAATGGGTACTGGGGAGCCACCTTTCCCTCAAGCTGGAAAAAGCTGTGGAGTGAAGTTGTGGGGACCATGGCCACGCTCAGGAGGGGAGATCAGCGCTGCTGCTGCCCTCTCCCTTCCTCCCAGTGAGAAGTTGTCCTAGAGGTTTTATCCCCAGTACCCTGAGAGGTTGCTAACATTTAAAATTTTGTCATTTCTAGGCTTCAAAGGCTTCCAGTGCACGGTGGCAGCACAAAGCTGCAGTGAGGAGCGGGTGATTTGCTGCCTCGTCCTGCCCTTGCTGCCCCTGCCAGCCCTGCAGCAGGGCTGGGCCCTTCCACCAGTCCCCACAGCTCTTCTTTCAAATTTCCAGGAGTTTTATGGGTCTCAGGTAACTGTGTGACTCTCTCAGCAGGGCTGCACCAGCCCTGCAAACATTCTAAGTGCTCCTTTTGCAGCCCTAAATGAGAGATCAGCTACTCTGCCTCATGGCCTGCTTTATTTCCCTTCCACTTGGATTTGCCCTCCTTTCCCGACCTGTTCTTGATGAAGTTGAAGCCTGTTTATGTAAATATTCTTTGCCAAGACTTTGCAGCAATCTTGGGGGGAAAAGAGTGTCATTTTGTGAAGCCAAGTAAACACCAAGCTTTGCTCTAAATTAGTTGGGGAAGTGTCTCGTGAAGTAGAACAAACAGAGAGAGACATCAACGAGTTACTAATGATCCCTTGTCAGGCAAGCAGAGAAGCTGCACACACACAGAGTTTCCAGGACTCCAAGGCTGGCATTCCCACATGTGGGATGCAATGAAAGCCACCATGCAAATGACACTCCCTAGGCACAGTTCATTCCAGTGCAACCCCAGGCTGAAGGAAGGCAACTCTGATATCAGTCTTGAAAAGTTAAGCAAGAGTTACTGGTTTGGGTTGGAAGGGAACTTAAAGTTCACCCCATTCCACTCCTACCAGGGGCAGGGACACCTTCCACTACCCCAGGATGCTCCAAGCCCCACCCAAACTTGGCCTTGGATGCTTCCAGGGATCCAGGGGCAGCCACAACTCCTCATCCAGGATCACAGGGAAGAATTGTTGCCTAATATCTTAACATTCCCCTTTCTCGACTTTGTTTTCTCTCTTTTTATGCTTCTTTTCTGGTTTTTATCTGTCTCTTGTTCCTACAGAGTAAGACAGAGAGAGGTGGCATCATCTCAGGGCAGTGATCCTGTGTATCTGCTCTACCTGAGCAGAGCACATCCTCCTCCTGCCCCACCTTGTCAGTGTCAGAACTTTCCTGTAGCACACCAGCATTGTTGAAATCACTTCAAAACCTCTTTTTTTAGGTAAAATAGGAGCTCAAACCCTGCCCCTGTTACTGCAGCACCTCTTGCAAGGTGCCCTCCCACACTGCAGAGTAGCTGAGGCCAAGAGTTCCCCATGCCTGGAATCTGCACGGATTAAAGCCATGTAATGAAAACAACCAGAAATGGAAGTTTAGAGAGTCTGAGCTAGGTGTGCCCCAGTATTTCCAGGTTCCAGGGTGTTTCCATTACACTGGACTGGGTGAGGCTCTTTGGGTCTTCCCACCCAGGCCCTTTGCAGCACAGACAACGTGTCCTCTAATCCTCTGTCATCAGCCTCTGCTTTAGGAGCCGTTAGTGGTTTTTCACATCGTTACCCACATGTGGAGTCTGCTCCACAGCCTCGCTGCTTTGATATCAGAAACCTTCTCCTAAATTTCTAACCTCCATGGAGGTGCAGGTAGCTGGTGCTTAGATGTTGAGGGGCTGATTTTTCTCCCAGAGCCCCTTTTTCCCTCTCACTTGAGCACCATAATCGTGCAATTTACAACCAGTAGTCTCAATTTCACCTCTCACTGCTGATAAACAAGAGGTTTTCTTTTAGTAAATATGCATTTATTTGCCAACACAGTTTTCCCTTTGGTCACGTCACCCTCATCCATCAGTTTGTTTTTTCAATCTGCCTCGACATGTCCTGTCTTTCCCTGCCATGGACTGTCCTGAACTGTCAGGATCTCCTGACCCTGCTGGTGAAAACGTCCTCGCTCTCCCAGATCAGCTCTCCCAGCTCCTTTGTGGACATGTCCTGGTCAGCAATTACTGTGTTTTATCACACAAGCAGGACTGGTATTGACCTGCTCGTTATTTTAGGAGAATGAAGTGCTCAGCAAGGTCATTCACAGAATTCAAAACAGTGCAGAGAAGTTGGAAATGTAGCTTTGTGCTGTTGCCTCCTCCCCCTAAGTTATCACCCATATTTCTGGAGCCCTTTGCCCTTTAGGGCTACCCTCCTTGTCCATTTACTATCTCATGGTTATTAAACAAACAAAAAAAAAATCAGGCCTGAGAACCACAACGAGACCCATAGATGGAAACCGTTCTATTTGATGTGTCCAAAACAACACTACCTAGCCTCACTAAATCAGCTAAATAAAAGCTCAGGGGACTGACTTTTGGTGTCAGTTTTTAAAAACCCAAACCCTAAGAGATATAGGGAGCCCTGCTTCACATCAGCAGGAATAAAGTTGGACAAAAGTCGGAATTAGAAAGAGTTTGTGGTTTTTAATCTGGCCAGTAATCACTGCTCTCGGGCACCACAGCCCAGGGCTCTAACAAAAGATCAGCACAGGAACCATTAAACACTGAATTTTCCCAGTGCACTGCGAATGCACGTATAAACACTGAGTAACCTTAGGCTTAATCAGGGTTCAAAACACAGTTAAGCACCTCTTAAAACACTTTTTTGTTTACGTTGCTGCAGCTTAGACTTGCATTTCCTTGCATGGCACCAGCCACATTTGCAGGCTTAATTTTTAACCAGGACTGAACAAGAGCACAAAAAATCACTTTTCAGTAGAGATCAGGATATTCTAAGAGCACGTGAATACCACAAGGGAAAATGTGGGGGAAAAAAGCCCTTACAATTAGAAAATCTGTGCAAAAACTGAAACTGTTCTTCATTTCCCCAAGCATAGCCGTGGATTATTTAGGCTGCAGGAGCAGGAGGATGGCCTGTCCTTCACACTTTCATCAGAATGGCCAACAGCAATGGTTGTCCCCACGCTTCATAATGCCCTGCTGCAGGTGTGTGTCCAAACACAAAGTCTGTTTAAATGCAACAGCAATAAGGAATAAAAATACCAGTGCAGATAGCAGCTCTGGTGCAGATATCAGCAGTATGCTGGCCGACAAAGGAATGGTCATTTGGGCCCCGACGACAAATATTTGATCTGATTTATCGAAGAAGTCGATGGTGTCACGAGGCCAAATTAAAACAATTTGTGACCCCCCCTTCTCATGCAGACCTAGGTGTGTTTTATACACACAGAAACCAGCTCAGCTTTTCTTTAGGTGTTCACAGCAATGACTGCAAGGGGATTTTTAATGCTTAAATTTTATACAAACATCCTCAAGCCCGTCTTATCTGTGAACAGACACAGGTAGGTGATGGTGGGGATGCAGGAGGAGGTTTTTCCAGCTGCCTTTCCCTCCATCCCATGGATCCTGCTCCTCAGGACTGGGAGGGCTGTTAAAAGCTGCAGAAGGGGAGTCACCCAGCCCACCAGTGCCTGCCCTGGCAGGGGGATCTCGTGTGCTCGCCGCTGATTAGACTGCATTATTTCTATTATCCTGTTGGGCTTCCCACTCGGAATTGAGGCACTTGCCCTTATTTGAAACCAGCAGCCACCAGGAGAATTTGCTGATTGCTAATGAGAAAGAGAAGGTTTTGTTGATATCATCTGGGACGTTCTTGCTGTGGTCTGCTATTAAGATCTGGAGCTCTACATAACACACCATATTAAGCAGGCAGTGACTTTATTATGGGATCAGTATAACTTTTCATGTCTGGTGTACTCCTAAAGCCTAGGCTAAAACACCTTTTTCCAGAATATGAAACATAATATCTTGGTGCTAGCTGCATTATTTAAAAAGGGGCAATGTGGTTCATAACTTTACATTTATTGCATACTTTTAAGCTGTTTGACCCATATAAATATTACTATGGAGTTGCCCTCAGTTATTAAATTCTTATTGCTTATAAAAAGGGCAGCAGGAAGTATATAATCTATAGACTAAGGTGTGTTTTTTAAGGGGGAGAGGGAAGAATTAAAAAAAAAAGGGGGAAGGCTGGAAACAAATGTGTTTTGATCCTGTCCATAGCCTTGAAGTTAAAACATTTTTTCCCCAGCTTAAAGCAAAAGTCAGTTTATTTAAACTCCAAGAATCAGGTACCCACACAGCAAGTAGGTCTTGAAGTCAAAGTGGAAACCCCACCTCTTAAAAGAAATCATTTGCAGAAACTTTCCGGGCTTTATTCCATCCAAGGCCAGGCAGGGAGGGGACAGGAGGATTTTCCAGAGGTCCCACACAGCCCCTGGTTGCACACTCACCCCTCGGGCCACGGTTTGCACACGTGTGGCTGCATGACAGCGAGGACAACACATTAACATAGGTAATTTTACTTCAGAGTTGCTTGGGGCAGAACCTCTAGACCTAGAGGTTACTGCTGTCAAAGTAGGACCTTTTTCTTCCTGTCACTTCTTTCAGAGATGAAGGGAAAGATTTCCCTTAGCCTACAGCATTTAGCGTGCAAACACTCCACCACAACATTTTGAAACTATAGAAATCATGAAACCAGCCTGTGACCTTCCATTTCAGTGACAGTACAGGAATCCCTTGAGCAGCGGAGGCATCCTCTGATATTTGGAAAAGTGTCATGTTTTCTTTACAGAGAAAACTGTCATATTGTTGTTGGCATAAAATACAACACTTCCTGGAGTTGTGATTTCCTTGTTTGCTACAAAATGTCACCTGGGCAACTGACATGTTTTTGTTTTGCTTAGAGCAACTTCCCACTTATGATATTCAAATCGAGTTGATATTGATACCTTAAGCTGTGCTGAAAGGAGCAGCAATTACAGACATCTGAAATTCCTGCAGAAAAAGGCAGTTTAGCTAAAAGACACGGACCCTCCCGACAATGGCAATCCGGCTGCAAGTTAAACACAGCCCTTATATAATTTGCAGCCTATTGATGTGCCAGGCAGTAATTCTCCAGCAGGAAAAAGTCTCGGCAAGAAGCAGGCACAGATGAATGAGATGCTTCCCCTAAATAAGCAATGGAGTGTTCACTGGAAAAGAAAAAAAAATAATAATAAAAGAAAGGAGGGGAAAAAAAAAAAGAAAAACAAAATGCTCAGCCTGAAGCAATAAGTGGAGCTGACTAGAAAAGTACGGGGCTTTTAAATCATCCCTGCGCTCACATTTTGCAGCACTAAAGGATTTTAATCTCAGCCAGCATAGCCTTATTCCAGCATTGCTTTTTTGGGGACAACTTTAACCTTTGGGTGGGTAGGATTGCTTGGCTTAAATACCAGTGTTTTGTTGTTTTTTTTTTTACGTTAAATAAATTGAGAGCAGTTATATTTCTATTTTTGAATGTCTAATTTTTCATTTCTAATTTTGAACACTGCAAGAAGCAACATTGCCTGAAATTAAGGGTGCTGAGACGTGTCACTTCTTTGCACAGTTAAAATGAACAAAATCATATTTACGTTGGAAAAAAACTCCAAATGCTTTCAAATCATGAAAAATTAAACTTTTTAATTGCACCACCCTGCCATAGTTAGGAAAGTTAACCACCAGCTGAAATCATGCAATCTGAAGCAGCAGATGGTCTTCAAATTGTATTTAATAGATGAGTGCTGGAATATCTAAGAATATTTAATATTTTCGCTGAGGTTCCTTTGCTAAAGATGTTTTAATGGAAAATGAAGGGAGAAGTGTTCACCTTTGATCTGGGCAGAGGAGAGAGAGCTGTGTTTATTGCTTTCCAGTAAGTACTTAATGATGCCAGTTTTGACGTGTGGGTGTAAAATATAAACAAACTTAAGTACACACATGGAGATCTGTATGTCTAGATATGTTTATCTCTAAGTATTACAGAGATATCCTCTGTATGAGCTCTGAGTGAAGCTACACAGATGCACAAACAATAATTACTTCTCCACAGAAACAAAAAAAAAAAATCCCTTTCTAAGGCAAAAAGAGCCTATTGTGTTTGAAGTTGCAACAGCGAAAAAAAAAAAGAAAAACAACAAAACAAACCCACATCCTAAAATTACATCTATTTAGCAAACACTCTGCTTCATTTAGGAACTCTGCCTTTTAAATGAACAAGCAAATTTTTTAACAGATTCGCACGTTTTGTAAAATATGTCAAACAAACTAAAGAGAAGGTCTCCTAATTACTCATCAAACAGCCTGCAGTCAGCAGGGAATGCAGCCGCAGTGATATGTTGCACTAATGTTAGGGCAGACCCGAAATATTTCCTCTTGGAAAATAACGAGAGCAGCAGCGGCGGCAGCGCTCGGCAGCGCCTGCGGCTCGGTCCTGCCAGGACTGTGCCTGTGCTGGGCATTCCAGGGGGGCAGCTGGGGGCTCCAATTAAACCTCACCCAGCAGCCACCTCACGCGGCTTTTTTGGGGTTAAACCCGCCGTGTTTGGTATGCGAGTGGCGAGCAAAAAAAAAGGCTGGCACGGCTTTTTCTTTTCTTTTTTTTTTTTTTTTTTTTTTTCGAGTTTACTGTCCTTCTTTTTATTAAGTATCTACCACAGCTAATTAGAGAACTTGCAGAACTGCGTCCTGGTTGAGACGTGGAATTGTGTTAGAGCCTGTTTGGTAGGAGCAGGAGAAAAGTCCCCATTAGGAATATTAATGCCCGTCCCTTTTAACAAAGCTGCTCCCTGCTCTCGGCGTTGGAATTCATTTGAAAATAATAATACTGCGGAATTAGTGGCCTTCCTTTCACAGGCAGGGTGATGTTATCTGATATTAGATATATACGGATTTTGCTGGCAGGGTAATCAGAATGAAATTCCTTATTCCTGCATGATTGCTATAATGCAAGGCCCTCTTATCCTGCTCTCCCTCCTCAGCCAAAACTCTGAGTCACTTCAGGTTTTTTTTCCAGGCAGCAGCCCTGGCACAGGGCTCACGGTTTGTAACTCTTCATGTCTCCCCTAAAGGGAGCAAGAGATGTTTGGCATGTCCCCAGCACAAGGCATTTTTAAAGGTGTATTTAAGACGTGTGTTTGTGTCTCACAGAGTTAAGGGTAGTGAGTAAAGGTTTGTGAAAATCCACAGTCTAATCTGGTCTGACCCTCATCAACTCCCAGCCTCCTTCCTCTGGCTGTGGGTAAATTTAGAGAGCTCAGATTGCCAATCTGCATGCATTTACATTGAATAATTGATCTGATGTGCACCCCAATAGCAGCAAACAGAATCAGCCTGACAATTTTGCTGCGGCCAAGAACAGAATCCGACCCATAATTTCCACTCTGCTCTGATTTATTCTGTAATTCATATTTTCAACAATATGCAATCCATTAGCAGTACAGAAAATCACGCAGTAACTACTTGGGTGGACTCAGGATTCTTGGGCTGCTCACAGACAGATGGCTTGGTTTGTGATGTTTCTGGTTTATTTTCCCCCCGCACTTTGCTCTCAGTTCTGTTGGAACTGGTTTACTGCTTCCATAGGACTTTTAAGATAAGTAGAAGGATTATTGGTCACACTCCTTGAAATTCATCATGAAGTGGGGCTGGCTTTGACTGCAGCTCGTTATTTGTTGCATTTCTCTAAAGTGGAATATGTTCAGGACACGCTCCCTTCAAATCTTTGCAGAGAGGAAAACACTCTCAGCAGAATCTGCCTTCGCATCAGCTCCTGGAGGGTCCTTAAATAACTTCTCTCCAACGTGGCAATATTTCAATATCTGCTAAGAGATCCTTGTTAACAGGAGGGACCCCGGATCTCATAACTGGGTTTTTATTACAAATCCCAGGGATGTTTGCTCTATAGATACAAAAGAAAACTTCTGCTCTCTTGACTTTTTTTAAGGTAAATGTTTCAGGGGTTGTGTTTTTTAAACTATGTATATTTGGTAAATGCAGTTCCCTGCCTTCTCCTAGCGGAACTTTATTTTCTTCCTTTATAGTAATATATAGATCTGAAATTCCAAGGGTTTCTGGTGCTTTTCAGCTGTCACCTCAAGTCAAAATCATGGAGCTCAGCTATAAAAAAAACTGTATATAATAAATTTAACTTGACCTAACTGGAGGCTTTTAAAGCGAGCAGGTATTTTTGACATTTAAAAAAGACCATTACTATGACTGTATTATCCATGTATCTACTTGCTGCTATTTATCCCACAAAAAAAACCACAAAATACCTCCTGAAGTTCAGTCCCTGCTCATTTCAGCAACAGAGGGCACGTCGGGCACTTTGTTAAAATGGAAAAGACGCTTTGCAAGGTTTCAGGTCTTAAACTGAGCCCACTGAATGTGATCTCCAATCCCACCTCTGTATGTCCAGGATGTTGTAGGACAGCGGAGGGACCCCCACCCCCGTTTTTGCAGCATCCCACAAGGTCCTGAGCGACCCCTGAGCCCAGGGTCCGGATCAGCCCCTGTTTAGCGCCTACCGGGCCATTTCCCCCACCCAGCCAAACTTTCCTACTCCAGTTCAAATTTAATCAATTTTTTTTTCTTTTCTCTTTTTCTTTTTCTTTTTTGTTTTGTTTTGTTTTGTTTTGTTTTGCAGCCTTTTGTAGATTGAGTCTTTTGTTAAGAAAGGACGTCTTGTTTCCCAAACACGGCGGGAGGAATCGCTGGCATCAGAGTGCCACCAAAAGGCGGCGGAGGAAATCGGCAGGCAGGCGCTGACCTTTGCAGAGACAGCTAAGGTTATGCACATAACATTTGCTTGTTTACTTTGCAAAATAAGCAGTGAGTTGGAAACTCCGAGCTTAGCAAGCGTCTCGCAACACCTGAAAAGCAACACTGACAACAACAGCAAAACCCCACGGTTGTTGCCGGGTTTTGCTGTTGGTGTGGGTGGAAGCTGCTTCCCGCTCCCCTCCATATCTATCATGATGCAACTTTAATAACGTTAGCCAAGACTGCTCAGAAAATCACAGCTGTAGCTGGAGGCGAAAGGGAGGAAAAAAAAAAAAGGAAAAAAAAAAAAAGCTAAAATTAGGTGCTTCTCCCAAGCCTCACCTAGTGAGCTGAGTATTGGCTTATGCGTGAGAATAAGCAAACGAATCGATCGCTGCAGTAGGTTGATGGCTACTGGTCGTTTTGATGGATATGACGGTAAAAAAAAAGTCCAGATTGGTTCACAGTGGACCTCAAACCATGTCAGCTAAAACCAAAGAGACAAAAAAGTGACAGCTGCGGAGAGTACACTGCAGGCAGTCAATGGTTCCTGTGATTTATTGTTCCATCTGCCTTGCCGCTGTGAGGACAAGTTCCCCCTGATTTGGTTAAAATGAAAAGGACCTCAGAGAGCACAACGTGTTTTTTGAAAATGTGCAGAAACTATTTTTTTATTTCGTGATTTATGTGCCTTTCCCCCTCCATAATGTTTGCACCAATTGTTACCCAATAATGCTTACTGAAAAATGTGAAGCTTCCCAACCACTAAGAAATCCTCCAGACAGCCCCCACACCTCCACCCCAGCACAAAAAGAAAGGGGGAAAAAATAAAACAGGGGGGGAAGAAAACCTGCAAAAAAAAAAAACAAACCTGCATAAATAACCCAGGCTGTCAAAGCCAAGCCAGAAAACTAGTTTGTCTCTTTTCTAACCTTCCTGCTTTCCAATTAACAGCCGTGTTTCGGAGCCTGCCAGGCTGCGAGCCGGTTAAAAGCCGGGCTCGGCAAAGGCTGGTGTGTAACCATTTAATATATTAGAGAGTTCTAACCCCGATTATAAATTTGCAGAGCCACCCAAGTGCTAGGGCCAAGAGTTTCCCATTCCGGAGGGTTTCACTGGAGTGGAGGGGACGGAGGGGATGGAGCCTTTGCTGGCTTCGCACAGCAACTTTTTCGCCGTTTCTGACTTGAAAAGGAACATTTCCTTCATGCAGTTGATGTAGCTTATTACCCCATTAAAGAGAAGCACCGCACGACACTTCTGTCAGGGTAACACCGAGGCCTAATCAACACTTGGAGGTGTAACACAACACAAATAATCTCGCTCCTCAGGGAAGCCGGAGTAGCAGCCTGAGAAACACTCCGGCTTTTCCCCGGGAGGATTCAAGTATGCCATAGCAGAAATATGGTTAATGTTTTAATACATTTATGGAGCATAAATCATAAATGAAGCATTAAGCATCCGGTGCTCTCTCAAAAGTTTGAACAAATACAGGCAAATTGAAGGAATCTGCTAGAGCTAGGTATTGATAATTTGCCATGTGTATCACACAGTGGGAAAAAAAAATGGACGCGGGGCCTCCGAGCCCTGCCGCCTCCTCGCATACATTATGTTTCCCACTTAATGCCATATGAACCAGGAACCCACAAGAAGCCAAGGGAAGGCTCTTCCTCTCCCCCTCCAATAAATGTTTCATGCAGATCAGCAAATTTTCAGCAAATTTCCCATGAAAAGGCCGGCGGGGGCCTGCGGTGCGCGGCGAGGAGCGGGGTCCCCGGCGGCCTGACCCCGGCAGCGGCCGCTTCCTGGCTCCAGGTTTCCTTCGGCCTCGCAGGTCCAGCCCGGTGTCAAAAGCTGGCCTTGTCTCCTGTCTCAGGATGTTGGTTTTACCTCTCAAGTGTTTCCTGAATTTGCAAAAATTCTTGGGGTTTCGTTTTTTTGTAGGGTTTTTTTTTTTCTCTTTCTGGCGGCTGTCTGCGTGTTCAAAAGCACGTTTACCTTTGATGGGGAGGGAGAATAAAGTATAAATATGGGGAAAAAAATAAAGAAAATTGAAAGAAAAGCAAGAGAAAACAAGAAGGAAAGAAAGAGAGAGAGAAAGAAAAAAATTTCTTAGTCGCTACTGTTGAGCAGGGGGTTTTCTCCCGGGACCAGTTCTACTTTTGGAACATGTTATTGTCAGGCAGAGGTCAACATCTTTTACCTCTTTTTTCCATTATTCAAAATAAGTATTGATGTTATGTTTTAGCTATTTAAAAGCCAGCTGCCTTGCTCATTTCAGATATTTTTCCTGGTATTATTGTATGTGGTAATAGCTGGCCTGTGTATCGTCTTTCACAAAATCTACCCTTTCAGGGTCTCAGTCTTCAAATGATATCAATCAAAATTTATGCAATTCAAAATCCATATGTATAGAGTCCCAGTTCACCTCATTTAATGATAATAGTAAACCACATGTTGTGTACATGTCTGAAACACTTTTCTAGTTCTTGACTGTATTAACCCTAGGGGCACTATGTTTTTGTACAGCTTGCCCAACTGAGCAGCATAATATATTGATTAATACTTGGCAACAACTGCATTCTTGAATAATAAAACCATGAACAAGGTAAACGTGTGCTAATAAAACAAGAAGAGTGTCAATATTATTTGGGGATGTATGTTAATAAAAGATGCTAAAGAACAGGCGAGCCCCCGGCCCCAGAATTAACAAAGCTCAGTGCCTAAAGCTGCTCCCATTCCAGCCCCGTGTGATGTCGTTATCCGAGAGCCTCCTCGCCTACCTGGGCATCCGTGAGGCGGCCACAACAAATGCTCCATATTTATGGGGGCTGCGTCCAGCACTCGGGAAAAAAAGTTCAGCTTTTCCCGCTCTGAAAAAGGCAAATTAAAATTAACAACGTTTCATTGTTACCCCGGTTCTTTCCAGGCAGAACCCTGTGCAGGTATCACCAGCAAAGCCTGCAAACAGTAACCGATTTTACAATGGAATTTGCTTCTTACAGGCTGCATTATTTACTTAAGCTTTAATATACAGCTCGAAATAAGATTTGCTTTCATGGAAAAACACTAAAACATTTGGCAAAGGAAGAGCCGAATGTTCTCCTTAATTTGTTTTGGCAACTCTGAAAAATAGATCCCATTACGCTCACGTTTGCATTCCAGAAACATAACAACAAATTATCATTTTACGAAAATCAAGATATAATTAAAAATGGGGCGATATAATAAGCAGCAAGTGAAGGCAGAAGAAGGAGGGGGCTCATGTGGAAAGCAATGCTTTCAGCACTTGGGAAGGCTGAGGAGGGGAAAAAGCAAAGGATACCAGCTGAAAAGCTGTTGCCAGAGCTTATTTATTTATTTTGGGGCTGAGGGAGGGGGGAAGCAACAGAAAAGGGAAGGATTTGGAAGGAAAAATTGTTTAGCAGTTAAAATAGTTTCATGCCTTTTTTGCCTTTTTTCTTCTTTTTTTTTTTTTTTTAGGGAAGACAATATTTAAACCCAGGTTCATATTCATATTTCAGTCGTTTGACTTGGGTGGGAAAACAAATACTGAGGAATTAAACACAATTATGGTTTGATTAACTGGAGCTGGTTCCTAAAACCACAAGGTAGAGCAGCGAGATTGCATCTGTGTCTTCCCTCAATGCCATCCACATGAGTCACAGCGAGGCAGGAAAGCTGTTGACAAATTAATACTTTAAGAAAATAAACTATGGTCATGTTGAACATAGAGCAACTTTATCCTGATTAATTTGTGTTGGAGTGGCTCCAGCCCCCTTTACAAAGCCGCGCAGTTTGTACAAATGTAATTTCCTAATATTTACACGAGGAAAGCCTCAGCCGTTAAGATTTGCCTCCAGTGTGAGTTTTGTGGTTAGCAAAAAGACAATAAAAATACAGAGAGGTAATTGTAAGCACATTTGGAAAAAAAAAAAAAAGGGAGCGAGAGAGAGGGGGGGAGGAAAAAAAAAATCCCTGTTTCTCTCCACTCCTCCTGGCAGAGCCCTATAAAAGTGGCAGGGCTGCGGCTGCCCTGGCTCAGGGCTCACGGCACCCAACGCTCCCAACGCCTGGAACGGCACCCCCGGCCCCCCAGCAGCCCCACATTCCCGGGGATGGAGCTCCCTCCCGGCGCCCGCTGCTCCAAACCCCATCTCCAGCCTCGTCCCACGCTCTCTGTCATTTTATGTCTTTATTTAAATACAACATCAGGCATTCGTACAATCGTCTAATTTAATAAATATGAGGAGGGGAGATGCGGCTAGAAGTGTTGCTTTGTTTGAAGAATATTAAAAATAACCTTTAGTTTTAATGAGATTTCTCTCTCCCCCCCCATCAGTTTACACAATTTTCCAGATGCAAAATGAGCTTTTGGCTGTAAAATATTTTATCACATTGTCTTACACAATAAAGATTAGATGTTTTTGCTCTCTCTCAACTCCGCCGCAATTATTTTTTAGTGTTTGCAAATCATAATATCATTTAAAAACCATATTTTATACCTCATCTAAAATACTTTTATAGCAGTGTGATGAAAAAAACCCAACACAACATCTATTTAACTACTCTTTTTAAGTGGCTGTAATATGCTTTGGTATAATTTCCCAGAAAAAGGCACAGCTAAAAAAGCTTAGCTGTTCTTGAAAACAAATCTCCCAAGAAGCATCTTTGCAAAAAATCCCCAGAATTGAATTCCCCTGGCTGAAGAGCCCAGAGAGCCTGAATATAAAAATAGTAGCCCTGTCATTTCACATTCATTAAGTGTGAAACTCAGAAATTAATAATGTAAAAATATGCTTTTTAATTAGTCTTACATTCTGCCCAATGTACTTAAATGGGATCAGCAGCTCCCTAATGATTTTTTTCTTAATAAAGTATTAGCCTGTGATGCACTGGGGTTGACAGGTATGATAAACTGGAAAGTACTTTTGGAGGCGTATGAATGATACCAAAATAGTACTCTCCCATTTAAATGTAATTAACATCAGGGAGCAATATTACATGAGGAGAAGCCTGCAAGATTTTTATTTCAGGGTATTTTTTTTTTTCATTTCTTGTTTTATGAGTAGTTTGATGATTGCAGCAGTGATTTTATAATTTAATTACCTTTGTTGAAAGCTAAGCTTTTGCTAATAGCAGGTCAACAGGATCATAAAGCAGCCTTCAAAAATATTAAAAAGGAGGTAAATCCCCTTAGCTAAACCTACACAATAAGAACGCGGGTGCGCATGTGTGGATGCAAAAGATTTTATGGATGTATGGATATACAGGCTCCACGCCTGTTCCCCTGTTGTTTACTGTGTTATTGCAAATCAGTATTTACTCTCCAAAGGGCTCTGTTATACATTAATCATATTTTTTAAAAGAAATGAAAAAAAGGAGGGAAAAAAAAGAGAGAAAAATTAAAATTAAAAAAGAGACAAAAAGAGAAAAAAAGAGATAAATTTTAAAAAAGAGAAAAAAGATATTTTGAAAATAAGAAATTAAAAAATGAGAGAACATTTAAAAAAATAGGGGAAGAATAATAAACAAAAAAGTTGTGGAGAAATCCATCTGACACACCCTGGTTTTTCCCAGAACCAATAGGGCTGAGGAGTGAGGCTGCTCACTCTGGACCAGGACCAGGATTCTCAGTTTCACCACCCCTTCCACAAACACTTTGCACCTTTTTCCATTTCCAAAGGAGCCAACTCTGCTCCAGGAGATAAAAGATCACTGTTGACCTGCACTGCTTGTGCAGGAGTATTCCCTAACTTATTTATATGCCAAATGTCACTTGTGTTTACTGAAGAATTTCTTCTCATATCTCGGAGTCACAGTGCTCCCCAAAGATGCACTTGCCATAGGGTAAACAAGCAGGGAGCAGGGCAGCATTCCCAGCTCCCTCCTTCCCAAACCAGAGGCTCCTCCATGGGCGTCGCCTTCCCGAGCACACCCTGACATTTCTCTGTTTGCAGGCTGGTGGGTGGATGGGTTGAGGTGCCAGGTGACAAGAATGGCTTGGGACAGGGATTCACGGTGGCACTGGGGATGTGGCTCCATCTGCCTCCTGCCCCATGCTCAATGTGTCTTCTCCACCATGGTTCCAAGTTGGAAGAAAGGGAAAATTGGAGCTGGCCAATCTAACCAGGAAAAATCATGGTCACACCACAGATAATGAAAGGGACTTTTTATTTTCATACAGGTTTTCATTTGGCTTTGGGAAAACTATCAATCCAACAAACAAACAAGCATTGTTTTGTCTTGTTTTGTTTTGTTTTGTTTTGTTTTGTTTTGTTTTGTTTTGTTTTGTTTTGTTTTGAACTCTCTCTTCCATTGCAAACACATCCTTCAAGGCCGATCTTGGTTCTGAATACCCCAACAACTGGAAAGTCTTAGGCCAAGTGAAGCACTCATCCCACGGCCATGTGGAGTCAAACATCAAGGTACAGTCATTCAGAGGGGGTTCAGGTTTAACATCAGGAAGAATTCTTCATGGAAGGGGTTGCCAGGTGTTGGAATGGGCTGCTCAGGGAGGTGGTAGAGTCCAAGGAACAACTGGATGTGGCACTCAGTGCTCTGAGCTGGGTGACAAGGTGGGGATCAGGCACAGCTTGGACTCGATGATCCTGGAGATCTTTTCCCACCTTAACAATTCAGTGATTTCTCATGAATGCAGTGCCACACGGTTATCCCAAAAACGTGGGGAGAGGGGCTCAGGGCCCAAATGGCAGCACTGCCACGCGGGAATGCAGCTGCATCACTCCAGCACATCCATTTCTCCTGCTTTGGTAACTTCCAACGTCCTTTAAAAATACGATCATGAAATGTCATTTCTTTCCTATTTATCTTGGCGCTACAAAACTGCCCAACTATTGGCTCTACGTGAGCTCTTTTATAATATTTTCCCAATCACAAACACCATTCCATTGCTCCCCAGGGATGCCCGTGATGGATCTAGCTATCTATCTATTTACGCGTTCATGAATCAAATCATCGGACTGGAGAAAGTTTGGATAATCTACAGCTTTCATAAGATTTCACCCAGCTTACACTTCACGGGGGATTTCCAGGAGTGTGATGTTATTTGCACCCCTCTCCTCTTTCCCCGCGTGATTTACTGCACTCACCCCAAGATCCAAGCTTAAAATGAATGTCCAGCTCCCAGCCTGCAAAGGGAGTTTTCCAGGAGCGGGGATGTTTTAATGGGCAGCTGAATCAGAAACCAATCATCCGAACTGCCCTCATGTAAACACGCGCTGGAAATTTTATTACGGAGATATTTGGGGTTCTCCTGATAGAGAATAAAAGACAAATAATCGAATTTATTGGAAAATATTTACATGGGGCCAGGCAGTGCAAACCTGGGGAAAGCTGGGCAGTGTTTGCTCAGAGGAACAGCCCTGGTGCAGGCAGAGGAGCGGATACTGCTCGGCTGTCCGGGGAATTGGAGGGAGTTTGTCTGAGTCAGACATGCCGGCGATGGCCCCACACTGGGGCATCATAATGCTTTAATTAATTAATGTCTGTAAACTGTTTGGTGATCTTGGGATGAAAAGGAGTTCTGGAAATGCCAGGTATTCTTGAAAATTAATTACTCCAGCCTTCCCCCCAAATCTTGCTAAACATATTTCATTTTTTAATCTATCCTGCTGCTTTAATAAAGCTTATTGCAGAATTATTTTCTGCTAAATATTAAAGGGGAAAAAAAAAGAAAAAAGAGGGAACCTTTTAAGCAGAGGATTGAGCTGCAGCAGAAGAGATTGCACAAAAGTCACATTTGGGGGGGACAAAGTCTCCATGTGTGAGGGAGGTGCAGGCAGAGGACACCATGGTGAGAATGGGCTCAATCTGTGTGCCCCCATTGTCCCTCTCGATGGCCAAGGCAAGACCTGGCGTTCACATGGGGCTGCAGAACCCCACTCCCGTGGGGAAAGAAAGCTGTGGGAGAGGTAGGACTAGTCTGAGGGATCCAAGGACAGTACGGACTGTTCCAGCCACTGCCACGTGTGGGCAAATCCATCACTCTCAATGCTATTCATCATTCCATCACAGGAGACAGAACATGTGTATTATTTATACAAGTCTGAAATCATTTGGTGTTACTTACTGAAGAGTCACCTTCCACATCCTCATGGAGCAAAAGTCCTGGAAGAGACTCCATGCCCAAGTCCCACCAGGCACATTCCAGATACGGTCTAAACAATAAACCACAACAGATAAAATAAACATCATTATAGTTTGGTTGGTTTGTTGGTTTTTTTTTTCAGTGCTGCAGTTTTCTACAAGTGAATTTTAATTTATGTAACACAGCAACTAATGATTTTGGTTTTTTATAAGGGCCAGGCCTATGGTCTGGCTTGAGTGTTACGAGACTATGGTAGAATTGGAGCATCTTTCAACTTTTCTCAGGCCAAATCAACCCTTCTACATCTGCAAGCAGACAAAGCCAGTGTGTAACACACATCTCCTAAGTTCAGGGGGAAAATGGAAGGAAAATGTCCCAGTGAAATTTCATACCTCTAAAATGACCCTACTCTGCACCCTACAGAGATGTGGGCCTTGGAATGACCTGTCTTCTCCTGGAGCATCCCACCCCATCTCTTGGAGCCATTTGGACTTGCTGGGATAAGGAAACAGCAGCATTAGTAGGGCATCCATGGTTACTCCAGCAAGACCAACCACCAACACTGACCTCTACTCCTCCTCCTCCTTCTCCTCCTTCTCCTCCACAATACATCCTCAGTCACGGATTAATGAAATTGGGAACTTCCATTCCACTCCTTTAACTTCTTCCCACAAATTCTGAAAGAGATGAAGCCCTTCCTTACAATATTCAGTCAGATGCACAGGTCAAGTGTCACCTACCACAAATTTTCCAGAGAAAAACACGCGTTTCACCAAATCTTCCTCAGGCTACTTCTGAAACTGAACAGCAGATGGGGCTACAGAAATCATCACATTTAAAAAAATATATATGAAAACCAGCCTTTTACATTCTAAAAAGCAATTTATTCTACACCATTTCAAAAAATAAATAGGATTCTGTTTTTCTGTTTTAAGACATCAATGAATCTGTCGCATAATGGGCTTTTGTAAACCGATTATCCTTGATAATCTCATTAGCTGAAATTATTTTACTTTTCTAACATGGTAGATTTTTAAATACCTTTTATTTCAGATCCCTCTGGGCACGTTGCGGCGAAATTTACTATTAAGCAAAATAATTATCTATCTCAAACCCTAACGCTAAAAAAGTAGAAAAATAAAATAATTACGATCTAAGGGCCCTTATTAGAATGGAGAAAGCACTAGAAAGGAGGAAAAGGGAAATTTCCACGAGCAGGCGAATATCCTCTCATTATGAATGAATGAATCACGCTTGTTTTCCTAGGAATGTGAAGGCACAAGCAGTGGTTGGTGCAAACGACGGGGTTTGCGTTGAGGTGGGGTTTGCACCTCCCGTGGCGGCGCCGCGCGCCGGCAGCGCGGTGGCTTCGTGCTTGGGAAGGACCATGCTCCTCCAGCTCCCACCTCTTGGATTTGTGATTTTTGAGACATGTCAGATGAGAGCCTTTTTTCCTTGAATGCCTTATGCTGAAGTAGAAGAAGAGTCGAAAGCCGCTATTTTAGGATTTCTTTGGGTTGTTTATTATTTCTTATCTACAAATTCTGTCTGTGCCCTGCCAAGGCCTTGTTGCAGCGAGGGCAGGAGGAGACTCCCGCCCACGGCAGGCGGGCAAAGCCTCTTATACCATGTTCTACGTATCTTTTATTTACTATTAATTACTAATACTTACTACTAATGTTAGACATGTTACCTCTATTTTACACTAATTCCTGTGAGCCACCACAGCAGAAAAATGGATGACAAGAAGAAGGACAAAAAAGATAAGGACTACACTTAGGTCCTCTATGCTTTTCTTCTGACCCCTTTCTAAAAACCCCAATATTCTACATTTGCACCCCGTGATGATTTAACTACTATTACTAACTATTATTTTTGTTACATTCTCGTGACTTGTAATTCATTTCACAAGCTGAAAGCTCTGCCATGGACCAAGATGAAGGACAGTGTCTGTCTGGGGTCTGTGCAGGGGGGTGTCCGACCCCCTGCCACGATCTCAGACCCTCCAGGGCAGTCAGAGGAGTGCCCTGGACTCCGACACCCACCAGCCAGGAGCTGCATCACCCACTTCCCACCCAGACCTGAGCAATTAAGAAATGTGAGTTGTTTCAAAATCAGCTTTAACCTGTTTTGGTTTTATTGTTTTGGTTTGGTTTTTTTTTCTGTGTGGAAGTTTGCAGCTGTAATGGGATTATGGTGTCAGCAGAGGGAGGGAAGTTTGCAGCTGTACTGGTTCGGGGGGTAGGAAGCAGCTGTTAAAATAGAGGACTAATGGTGATTAATTCTTATGTGTTTGAAGATCTCACAATGAGTTCAGGAACCAAACCCTCCCTCAGGGAATAAACTGAAGGAGGAAGATTTAAAAAGAGGGAAAATAGAAGGGGAATTTTAATGTACATTTGGCCTAAATGGCCTGGTCTTAAATCACTTTATTAATATTTAAGTAAATTTTAAATCAACATTATTAAGACAAAAAATATCTAGCCTGGAAAACCTGTAATTCCTGCATATTTATGCAGAATGGGAGATCACCTGTGTTTCCTCAAAAATACACATGCCAGGACCAGCAGGGGAACATCCTTTCAGCTTGTAGGGGATGGATGCTGTCACACACTGATGGCTCTGGCATGGGAGAACCTCCTGATCCCCACAGCCCTTCTCCAGCAGCTCCATGGCCAAACCACAACTGGGAAGAGACCCCATCCCATCCCATCCCACTTCTGCATCCACCACCACAGCGAGGGATGCAGGTAGAGACAGCGACGGGGAGGAAGCAGAAGAAAGAACCCAACCTGGGCTTGGCTCAATTTGCAGCCTCTGGGCGACCTGCAGCATTTCCCAGTTCAGGACAATTCACATCAGAGCCAGGTTATTTGTTGCAATATTGTGGCCGGGTCCTACAGCTGGTTTGCAGAGGTTTGTGATGTGTTGGGTGTGCTGGGGCTTCCCCAGAGCACAGCAGCTAAAAGATATGAGATTTCTATTTATATACCACAGCCTGGCCAGGAGAGTGACAATTTAAGAGCAAAGGTATGGGGAGACAGAAGCAGCCTGGAAAAGCAGGCAGGACAGGAAAGGTCCCTTGAATCCCTGGGAAATGGTGACCCAGCACAGGCTGCAGCAGGGTCCTCAGAGCACCCAGCCCCTCTTCCCTGGGGAACTTTCCCCAGCTCACCCATTCTGCACTTTGACAGTGTGAAGTGGCTCTCAGGGCCCTCCTGAGGACAAGTAAATGAAGGAAGCAAAAGTAAAGAAGGTGAAAGCAGCAGCAGGGCAGACTCCAAGATCTGGGGTTTGTTTTTCAGCCAAGGCTTTAATGAGGATTAATCAAATATCGCACATGCAGAGAGGTTTCCATGAATTATTAGAGGGGAGAAATGGGTGGGAAAATGAACAAAAAACTAAACTTTTTTTAATGTGAACTTTCCTTTTTTGAGCTTAAACTTTGAGATCATACTAATCTTTTCAAAGCTCAAAGAGATCACAGAAAGATTTATTTCAGGACCAAAAAAGCACTTCCTTTACCAAAATACCTCTGCCTGTGATTTTCCTGTTTCCACATTTTTAAGATGTTTTGTTTTTCAAATATGAAAGAATTGACAACAATAACTCAGGACTGTGCACCAAGAGCTCCACAAAATCCTGCCTTTCAAAGGGCTGCAGTGGATACCCATTCCCAGCAGAGCTGGTTAGTAAATTAAACCATTCCTTCTAGCAGCAACTGATAACTTGGAGCTGATGATGTAGGTCAGAGACATCTGCAGTAAATTATACCCCTCACCACAGAAGGGGAGCACTTGGGACGTGGAGATCGTGTGGATTCCATACTGGAGACCAAAACACACATTTTTACTCATAGCTGCTGCATAACCAGATACCTCACTTTGGTTATTTTGCACCCAAGTCTTCATGGGTCAGTGATAAAGTTTAGGATGGATTTATGGACTGAGAGTTAGAGACAGGAAAGTGGAATAGGATGGGGTTAAGGTGCTGGGTGCTCAACCACAGGGCCCTACGAGCAGCCCAGATGCCCAGAAAAACACAGGATGGCCTGAAAATTCCTGTGAGTTGGTTTGCTGGCTTTGTGGGAGGCTTGGGTTTCAGCAGTGTGTCCATGTTATAATTAATAAGCAATTTCTGTTTGAATGGCGTGTTTTGTCTTCCTTTGAGCACGTTCTCTGCAAAGACAAAGATCAAGACAAACCTACTCAGAACACAACGAAGATAAAAGGGAATCATAAAAAGAGACAGACAGAGGAAAAGAAAGAACAAGGAAAAAGAGAAGACAAAGAACAGGGAGACACCAAAGAGGACACAGAACAAAGATAGGCAAAATGAAAAGACAAAGAAAAGTAAAGACAAAGAACAGAGATGATAGAGCACCACAAAATATGCAAGAGAGGCACAAAAGGGAAAAGGGGGGAAAACAGTGACCGAGAACAAAGGGCAGAGAACAGAGCAAGAACAGAAACGCACAGGAAGGGAGAAAAATGGGAGAGAATTCAGCCAAGATGAGGCATGAAAAACAGCCCAAAGAACAAGCAAAAATAAACACAGTGAGGAGAGAAAACAGCTAATCATCTTCTGATTTGCATTAAAAAATAAGTCATGGGAACAGAGGCTCAGTGACAGAAATGTTGACAAGTTGAATGTCAAGATTTCTCGTGTCCTCTAAATTCAGTCAGCCTGTCACTACTTATGAAACTGGCTGTGGGAGAAGGGGAATGGGAGCTGAAGGATTAGTGCCTGGTGTGGAAGGAATAGCAGGAACCAGAGCTGGCTATAGAAGCGATTTAGAGGGAAATGCTTGCAAGCAAGAGATGCCCAAAAAGCAGCCAAAATCCCTTTTTAAAAGCAGGAGATCCATTTCTGTGATGAGCCAAGAAAATGCTCATCCTATTCCTCCTGCAGCTTTGAAATAAAGGAGTGGCTGAATTTCTGCGTGTACAAGTGTAATTGTACATGTCTAATTTTAATATTTCTGTAGGCAATTCTAGGTTGGATCTCAGGGAAAGGTTCTTCCCCCAGAGGTGCTGGCACTGCCCAGGCTCCCCAGGGAATGGGCACAGCCCCGAGGCTGCCAGAGCTCCAGGAGCCTTTGGACAAAGCTCCCAGGGAAGCCCAGGGTGGGATTGTTGGGGGGTCTGTGCAGGGCCAGGACCTGGACTCGGCAATCCAATGGGTCCCTTCCAACTCAGGGAATTCTATGAGCCTATGAAAAAATCATATTTAAAAATATCAGCTTTACTGAAGCAGTTCATGAAAACCCAGCCACGACAGAAACGCCAAGAGCTGTGGGTTTTGAGCTGGCCAAGACAGTCTGTATGGAATTTAACTAAAGAGGCCACAGAGGCTTCATTCCTGCTGCAAAAACTGCACCAATAAATCATTTCCAAATCTTGACAATGGGCAAAAAATAATTTATAAGAGGTACAGAAGTTCATGGTAAGCATGAACACTCAGGAGATTTGTGCATGCTACAGAAAGGTATAAAGGGCTGGAGGATTCTGGGGTTTCCCTGTTGGCAAGAACAGCAGTAGGACACCAGAATGATGGAGCCAAGCCAGGCAGGGAAAAGTTGAGGCTGTCCCATACCTGGAAGTGTCCAAGGCCAGGTTGGATGGAGCTTGGAGCATCCTGGGAGAGTGGAAGGTATCCCTGCCCATGGCAAGAGGTGTCACTGGATGGGCTTTAAGGTTCTCCACATTTACAGGAACTCCTCACCTCTTTGATGGCCCACTGTGTTTCAAGGTGGAGGTCATGGACTGGGATGAAAAGGTCATTTTTCGAATCTGAGACAAAAATCCTCTGATTTTGTAAAGCACGCTTGGAAGAAACTCAAAAGGTGCAGGGTTCTGTTTGATCTCATTAGAGCAGGCCTCCCAAGGGACCTCTGGATCTGGTCCTACAGATGCTCCAAAGCATAAATTCATGGATCTGTAACAATAAAATAAAGTTCTCTTTCAGGTTTCTTGTAGACCAAGGGAGGTTCTGGAATTTCGTTGGCCATACAAGTGAGGAGTTGTACAACAGAATTTTCTTGGGCTGCCACGTCTTTCCAAAACTGAACCTTGATAGAATTTGTGTTATTTTTCTTACCAAAACACTAGTCTTAATCCATATACAGGATCAGCAGCCATGAAGGCCTCAACTACCACTGATTTTACGTCTTTGTCCCTGCTGCAATACGTTGTCATTTTATTGTTAATCATTAACATTTCTGTGGAATTTGATGTCACTAATACACAGACCCATCCTCCCTGACATTCCTTATCCCTCATTCCGTGTGCTGGCAGCACAGAAAAACTGGTGTGCACTGGGTTAAATGCTTCCCATGCTGCTCCTTGGTTATATTTTATTTACCAGGATTTCTATAATGTGAAATATTTTTTTTTTCCTTTTGAGATTTCCTCATTTCTTTCAGAACACTTTCACCTTATTTCCGGGCTGCTTTTCCCCAGGGGGAAAAGTGGAGGTTCAGAAACTTCATGTGAACTTCCTGAAAAAGAAACAGATCACCTATTAAAAAACCAAAATGGAATGTGCTGTGAGTATGGTTTAATATGCCCCAAAGAAAGAGCTGGCTCTAATCACAACATCAGATCTAAAACTCATTGGTGTACTCAGTTTATTGATTTAATAATGTATGTATTATTTATGATTTTGATGGCAGATGGAATTCTATTTCCATTATTTGATGCAGGTTAACCAGGGGATAATGTGTTTCTTTTATACTTTCACCTAAAGACTCTTCAGGTGCTCAAGACTCATGTCCAGAACTGCAAATCAAATCCCTTTCTGTCCTGCAATTATGGCTATTTCCTTCCAAAACTGTGACGTGTTTAAACTCTAAGGTTAATATTTGAACTGAAATAGTTGCACACATACAAATTACATCTAAGGTAGAAAGGTTTTTGTGGGGCTCTCGTCTTTCAGGTGCTTTCACTGCTTTTAAAATACTTGTAAGTGGTTTTGGGGGTGTACCACTGTTCCTCTGCCCCAAAACTTCACTGGAGACATGGCTGCTGGCCACTGGATGTGCTCATGACCTTGGGAAGAACAAATCTGCCAGAGGTCCTGTAGACAACACCCGTGAAGATGTAAAAAACAACCCACCATGTCCTCAGGAACTTTTTGATTTGTTTGGCTTCAGAACAGTTTTTGACATCATTTAACTCACGGATTGTGGACTTCCCAAATCTTCATTATTCCTATATCCCAGCACCAAACTTGTGATGCTGAATCACTGATTCCCTTGGAGAACAGCAAATGCTACTTGCAAGAGGTGATTAAAAACAAATCAGAATATACAAGGTGAAGGAAAAAATCAGAAAATCATAGAATCATTAATTAAAATACCTCTAAGATCATCAAGTCCAGCCATTAACCCA
This sequence comes from Nicator chloris, assembly GCA_013400495.1. Classification (NCBI taxonomy): domain Eukaryota; kingdom Metazoa; phylum Chordata; class Aves; order Passeriformes; family Pycnonotidae; genus Nicator; species Nicator chloris. Next base: position 144,908 of record WAAE01004290.1, on the reverse strand, counting down.
CCACTAAACCATGTCCCCAAGCACCATATCTACATGGTTTTTTTAAAGAGAAATCAGAGAAATGAGATTTTCATGCCAGCTGACTTTATTCTACCTGAGAATATTCCCAGTATCACTGGTACTTGATACAAGGCCTTGTAAGATCTGGTTGGAAGTTCCTTTTAGCACTTTTTATTAAAAGGACACTCTACCATTTGAATCCTCATTGCTATAGTGCAAGATTGGGGTGTCTGAAATAAATAAAGTTGAAAAACCCAACCCTAACAGCTTGAAACTGGACTAAACAAAAACAAACAAACAAACAAACAAAAAAGGTGCAACAGCCTGGGGGTATTTCCAGAGAGAGAGAGAGGAACAGAGGCAGCTCATGAACACCCCAGGAAAAGAGAGAAAACAAATTGTCTCCTCAGGATGTTTAAAGTCAATTTTCACTCTCTGTTCTCCAGGATTTCCAGAGGTCAGAATGAGGATGCTCCTCCAAAACCCCTTTAGGCTCCATTCCCTTTAGCATATGTGAGGATCCACACTCCTGCAACCAAAACTTCTCTATCTCACCTGGTGACATGGGTTCCATAGCACCCACAATGCAACGAACCTGGGGAATAATCCCACATCTCCAATATTTGTGGAAAAAAAAAACACCTAAACCCATAAATCTGTGCTTTTTTCCCCTTTTGTTTTGTTTTTCCACGACAAAAACGAACGCCATGGGGCAAGCTGCCCTTCTGCCTTTGCGGACTTAGGGAAAGCAGCGGGAACGGGCTGAGATGCAGGGGTGTAATTTAAATGTTATTATGCCTGAGTTAAATCTCTTCTCAAAAATTTGGCCCTGCACAGCGCTGAGCTCGGGCACAGCCCCAAACCACAGCTGTAAAAAACCTCGTTCATTTGAAAGGTCCAGTTGTGCTGAGGGACAAACATACGGCTCTTCCCAGCCCGGCCGCTCTTTTCTGCTCTACACTCTCTGAATTTTATAGTTGGAAAATGAGGGGCATCTTACCCAATTAGGCACTCCATAGCCTAATCAGCTTCTTTCCCGACCAGCAAAATATGATGTGCCTCGGCCCAGCTGTTCCCTGGTGGTGTTGTCAGTCAGATTCTGCTGGAGAGAAAAGCGATGGAGAGCCGAGGACATTCCTGCACATCTGTTAGCCGAAAACAGGGAGAGCAAAGGATGCTACAGCAATTTCCAGGAACAATAAGGATTAGTTGCTCATCTGATACTAACAACGTGCACCTTTCCCTCTTCTTTAGCGTGTCTGTCAAATAATGTAATTATTAAGGACCAACAATGTGGCTTTTTTATGTGAACCAGTGCTGGCTAAGCCGGAGTATTGCATTTTTAATTATTATGATGTTAAATGGCTTTAATTGCTGACACTCTCCTGATTCACAGAGCATTTTTATAACATTTATTAAAAAAAGGCCAAAGTTTATTTTACAGTCTGCAATAAAGCAGAACACAAAACCCAGCAATTGGCTCAATGAGCCCAACACATTAGTTCTATACACAGACTGCATATTATTCTTGCTCTATAAGTGATGTGAAAAGCAAAATTGAAGTCCTGCACAAAATTTGATCATCTTACTTAATAACAACAGATGCTCAGAGCAGTGGCATTTTGAAAAGAGCTCTGTATGCTACTGGTTATTAAATGGCAGGACATTTGGCATCCTCCAGCATTATACCATTTGAAAACCATGGAGTCACATAAATAGCCGATGAGAGCTGGGAGAAAAAAAAAAAGCCAGCTCCTGTCTGCATAGCAAAACTCATTTAATTTAAAATATTTAAAATGAGCAGGCTGCCTTTCAAAAGAAAAGTCTGGAAAACTTAGGGGAGGAGGAGCTTCCCTTTTATCTGGGAAATACAGGAAAGCAAATATGTTGGGAGGAAGAGAAGAAATGGTTCAACAGCACGACTGATCAGCCTTAACTGAGAATGCTAATGGCTTCTGCTGCTTTGTGTCAGGAGCTCAGCACAGTTTGGGAAAGGCTCTGGCACCAAATTTCCTCCTTGATTTAAAAAGGAAAATATTGGCAATACGTAGGCAAATTACCATAAACGCGGGATGGATCAACAACGCGTGGGGATCATTTAACAGAGCAATTCCTATTCAAAAAAGGGGAATCACCAAAGACAGCGGCTCACTTTCTTTGTAGGATAAATTCTCCTCACACAACACGTGCTGCCTGCACAGTTACACCATTGTTAGATCCATATCTACTCTAAAAAGTTCTAATCGAGTTGATGAGCACGTACAGTGGCGTTTTCTCGTTTTCATTTCCGTTTAGGAATGACTCTGTTCCACCTTTTATCACGGCACAAACAATCAGGATACATTTGCCCAACATGTTTTACTTAGAACAGCTAATGCTACACACTGTTCCAAGGAACACCAGCAGATCTGTGAATAAATTCCTACATTAGGTATTTTTACCTTAAAAAAAATAAATAAATATCTTTAAAACCCCATCTTTAAAAAAACCTCAAATACACGGGGGTTTGCCAGTGAGCTGAAGGAAGGATTCACTGGGCTGTAAGGGGGGGTCTGTGTGCACATTGCTTTTATTTCTACTTAATAAAATCTTGAAGATTGGGTTATAATGGCTGTGCCTCCCCATCCTCAAGTATGGCGTGGCAAATGGTGCCACTGTCATTAAGGGTGCATTGTTGTTTGTTTTATGCTAATCTTCCTTCAGTGTGACAGACTGTCACCTGCATGGGGGGTAACTTTCAGCACTATATTAGCCCATATGGCACAAGCTAAATTGTATCTAAGCTATGGGCTAATTATGGATGAGTTAATAAAACCAAGCAATGTCAGTCTGGCCACTTCTTCTGGTCCTCTGCCGACCCCCCAAGTGAGTTATTGCCTGCACTCTTCTCTTAAACTATTTTCGTTTTTGCTCTCCACAATTGCTGCCAAGCTTTATGGTTAAAGCACTTTAATCCTTCTCCTTTCTCAATCCGGTGCGAGATGAGATTAAAACAATCTCTGCACACTTTTTCCATGTGGTAACTTTCCCTGCTAATCAAGGGGTGGTGCAACCTCCCGAATACTAAACACGAACGCACCATGTTCAGTTTCCTGGAAATCTGCTGGCACAGCTGTGACAGAACAAACAGATTTTCGTATTTTCAGGGAGTGAAAAACACGGTTCATCTTCCTTAAGTACAGGATCAAGGAGATGAACATTTATTCCCTTAAATGCACATCCAAATGACAGAAAACCATAGGAATGGGTGAAGATAGGAAGCATCTTTTCACGTTTTGAGGTCAAGCAAACGCTTAAGTGTTTTTTTGGACAAAGACCCGGTTTCTTTTTCTTCTTCAGAAAGAGGGGAGGGAGGAAGAGAGTCCCTCCCGAGTGTTAATGTTCCCACATCGTTCCGTCTGCTCTGCTTTGTCCCCACTTGTGCCTTTCAGTTGTCAGCCCTGGCAGCTGTTTCAGGCTCCCTCTTCAGCAAACTTTGCTCTCCCAAATGCTCTGTGCTATGCAGCCAGCACAAGGAAAGCACAGCAACGAAGTACAGACACCAAATTTTGGACCAACTGGACAAAAATGTAGAAACATCTTGTCAATGATTAATAAAAGACCCCAAAAATTAATAATAATTAAAAAATTCAGTCACAGGAAAAGAAAAAGGGAGGAAAAAATGAAGTGAAAATGCCCATCAGTTTTTTGCCTCCACTGCTGCAAAGCTCCTGTCCCGATCTACTGCCTGAAAGAGCATCTCAGGAGGAGGTGGAAACCAAGCCCAGCTGAGAAGGAAGAATTATTCACAGATGGCTCAAGTTTTAATTAACAAAACCCCAAACAAGTAACTTCTAGAAAAACATAATTTTGGGGGATATATTCTTCGAACCTGTCAGTGAGATGGTTCCTCACACTGAGCAGTAGAATTCAGGACCCAGGGTATGAGATATTCAGGGTATGAGACATTCAGGATGTGAGACATTCAGGATGTGAGACATTCAGGATGTGAGACATTCAGGACACCACTCAGCTTGTGGCATTGGCCACCCTCAACCCAAGAGCCCAAAGTTCAGGACAGCCTCTCTTTGTCTGTTTGCTCAGCCAAGCCCACGACTCCTCCCCTAGCCCACAGGTCTTGTAGGATTTTCAGGAGTTGGACTCTGATGATCCTTCTGGGTCCCTTCCAACTCAGAACAATCTGGGATTTTGTTTTCTGGATTCAGCCCAGCTGAGTTAGCAGTGGGACATGACAATGAGAAGGCTCAAGCATGGAACTTCTGGAGAAAAGCACAGAAAGTGAGAAGTGTGAATTTGGATGTGGTAGCAGATACTCAGCTCTTTCAGGTTTTGGCCCAAGCTCTCCCCAGAGGGAGGTTAAAACCTCCCTGCGAGCAAAGGTTTGAATTATGTCAGTACACTAAAGATATTTAATAAAAACTTGCAATAAAAATAAAAAAAAAAATAAACCCAGGCTCAATTTGTGGGAGTCAGAACATCCTTCCAGCCCAAGCAGCCTCATTTTTAGATAAAGCTGTGCAGGTCTAAAAGGAAATACCTCAAGGCTGCTGTGCTTTGGAGCGATTACTTCCCCATCACAGCTTCGTCCCTCTTTCAACACGAGTATGGAAGAAATAAGGAGATTTCTTGTTCTTTATTTCCTGTAAGGAACAATGCCATGTTTCACACAATGCCTTGTTAAACACAGAGTCCTCGAGCAAACTGCCTTTAAACCCATCATATATAATGAAATGTTTCATCTGGAACAGGAATTGTTTTTCCAATCCCAAGTTTTACTCTCTCCTTGGCATTTTCCTCTTTCCCTTCTTATTTTCTTCCCTCAGTTTATAGACAGTCTGTTAATCTACTCAGACCTACAGTACTGAAAGCTCTTCTCACTCAGGGAGTCACCCCTGGAAGTGTATTTTTGCCTTAAAAGTCAAGTTCAGACCTAATCACCACTTAAATAGCACAAGGAGACTCAGGCAATATCATTGCTATTCAAGTTACTTAGTCCTTTGCTCAAGAAAAATTCTTCCCTAGACTATTCCCTCACAGAACTGAACCCATTGGTTTGAAACTGAAATTAAGTTTTCCCTCTAAAAGATTAACGTAATTAAATTAAATTCAAATTCCATTCAAACAAATTCACCAATTCTGGAGAATCTTATTGTTCACGTTACACCTTAAGTGATTCCAACAGCCCTTTCTGGCCTGGTGGAGCTCGATGAGTCCATGATTCTGTGAAATTACTTAAGAGATTAATTAAGAATGGCAAAGCCTACTTCAACCTTCAAAGCTGAACTGGTTCTCTCACCTTATTTTCCCTGTAACACCAAGGAACTTTATTCCTTTGTCCTGTTGTAAAAACGCTGACACAGGACTTACTGGGTTGTGCTTTTCTTTCAAAGACCAGGACCTCTAAAAGTGCTTCCTCTTGGCTGATCGAGGTCATTTGTTTGCAGAATTTTTCTCCCCCGGTGGGTGGTCGGACTCTGGAAGAGGTTCCCCAAGGAATTCTTTATGGCATGAACCATAAATGGTTTTTAAAAACCATTATGGTCTTAAAAAACCATTTATGGCCAGAGTCCAAGAAGAGCTTGGAAACCCTCCCAGGCACGGGGTGAGATTGTTGGGGTGTCCCCAGCAGGACCAGGAGCTGCACTCGATGATCCCTGCGGGTCCCCTCCACCTCAGGCTATCCAGATTCTATGGATACCCCCCAAGCTGCTCTTTTCAGCACCTCAGGGACTTCAACAAGCAGGGAAAGGCACCTCTAGTTCTGATCCACAGCCCAAAACTCCACTGCAGGAGGATTCACGGCAGCAAACACCCCACAGAAGGCGTGGATCAATTCCATTCCTACACAAGCTCTTCCTGTAACAAACTCTACAAATGACCAGCCGGGCTCTGTGACCTATCAGGTTTTCTAATGCAAACTAAAGCCTTTCAACCTCGCTTTGTTCTCATGAATTGCACCTCGGGTTGCTTCCTCCTCGGTAGTCACCGCTCTCCTGTCTCACCTGATGTTTGAAGAGATCTGAAGATTAGACCTCTTAACGGCGCACTGTGTTCACTATACAAATTATTGATCGCTCCGTTTTAGACCATTTTTCTCACCGTCTCCTGGAGTGAATTGAGAGCAAAATACAGCTGATAATGTGTGCCCTTTCCTCAAGTTCAACCACCAGAACGCTTGGGTTACAATCTCACAGGATGTTTGTATCATTATCTGGCTCCCCCCCGCCCGACCAGTAACGCTCAGGTTTTGAGAAGCAGAACAGCCCTCACTTGATAGCCTGAGACATTAATTATCTCTCTGTAATAGCTGCATATCTGAATTCTATAATGGAATCTGGATTATACGTTCTCTATGTTTGTTTTCACGTTTCTTTTAGCAGAATATAAACTCTGAGCCAAGCTGCAAACTTGGCTGTTGTTCTGCCTTCTCTTTCCAGAAGATGCATCAATACGCTAAAATTAAGCTCACACAGCAAAAGCCCTCTTTTTCAGGTGTCTTCTAAGAAAAAAGCCCATTACTCTAGGAAAACGAAGATTTGATCCTTATTTGCATGGCAGGATTTACCACAGGGTATTTGGAGTAGGAAAGCTGTTACAGCAAAAGCAAAATGCATTGGGGAAGAACCAGTGTTATCCCAAAACAAGCTAATGAATGTCCACCGAGTGCTTGATTTGTTGGTCCTTCCCTACATAATCCTTCCCTGTTCAAGGAGCTAAAAGACCTTCTTCAGGCAGTTGTTTTCCTCCACCACTTTGCTGTGTCCTCCACCGTCACAACGTGACACGAGACCACGAAACAGAGGCAGGGCAATCTCCAGCAGCAAAAGGCGAAACTTTATTTACAAGTTCTATTTTATACATTTGTGGGTCTGGCCGTGGATTGGACGGTGGTACCACCACCTCCTGAACCCCACCGGCCAGACCAGCTGTCCATCTACTTTCTCCTCCTAGCAGAAAGAATGTAAACAGAAGGGGACAGTTAGAGAAACAAACCATGTTTACAGTAAGAAACTGTGAGAATTCTTATCTGACTCCGAAAAATGCAGAAGGCCTATTTTAAGTCTCAAAAAGAACAGGGCAACACTCCACAAGCTCAAGAAAAACAGATCCTCACCCAAGATCATCATCACACTGACGTGTGCTGCCTTTGTGTGCTCAAACCACCTAAATTAAAATGACCTCGAGGCTTTTTCCCTAGGAATGTACAAAGCCCTCCTTGACAGAAGCTGCTTTGGGCCACCGAGGCCAGGAGCAGCAGGGAAGAGAGGCTGAGTTGTGCAGGGCTCCGTGCACACATTTACAATGGTTTGGAGCTGGATAAAAGGAGTTGAATATCTACAGATTTCTTCCAGCCTTCAGGATTCCATGACAAGAACTTACTGGACGTGCTCAAGGTGCCACATCCCCAAGTCCTGTGGAGCACAAGAGGGTTGGAGCATCTCCGTGCCCAGGAGAGGCTGAGGGAGCTGGGGCTGCTCAGCCTGGAGAGGAGCCCCAGCTGAGAGTAGCCCTCAGCCCTGGGTGTCCCCGTGTGTCCCTGGATGTCACTGTCTGTCCCTGGGTGCCCCTGGGTATCCCTGACTGTCCCTGGGTATCCCTGACTGTCCCTGGGTGTCCCTGACTGTCCCTGGGTGTCCCTGGGTACCCCTGGGTGTCCCTGGGTGCCCCGAGTGCCCTGGGTGTCCCCATGTGTCCCCATGTGTCTCTGGGTACCCCTGGGTGTCCCTGGGTGTCCCTGGGTACCCCTGGGTGTCCCCATGTGTCCCCATGTGTCCCCATGTGTCCCTGGGTACCCCTGGGTGTTCCTGGGTGTCCCTGGGTGCCCCTGTCTGTCCCTGAGCATCCCTAGGTGTCCCTTGGTATCCCTGGGTGTTCCTGGGTGTCCCTGTCTGTCCCTGGGTGTCCCTGGGTGTCCCTGTGTGCAGGGAGGGCAGAGCAGGACCAGGCTCTGCTCCAGGCCCAGCAGTGGCACCAGAGCCACAGGCAGGGGCTGATCCCAGGAACTGCCCCTGCACAGGAGACAGAACTTCTGCCCTGGGCAGTGCCCAGCCTTGAACAAATTGTCCAGAGAGGCTGTGGAGTCTCCTCCCTGGGGATACCCCAGACACATCTGGACACAACCCAGAGGTGCTCCACCTGCTGCCTCTCTCTTCACTGACATAAAGGTGCCTTTGGTGGGGAAAGGGATACAGAGAACAGGCTAAGCACACATAAAGAGGAGCCAGAGAGGAGACAGCACAAACCACAGCTTGATTGTGCACAATACACGTTTTGCCCAGCAGCAGGGAGAATCTATGCCTTCACATAAGAGAAAGGTCCTCTTTTACAGCCCAAACTCCATCACTTGATATTCAGCAGCTGGATACAGTAAAAATCAGTCCTGGTGTAAAATATGAACTCTTGGTAAGCTGATACACCTCGGGCTTTTCGCAGCCCTCGGCGCTGAGTGTCTGAAGATTGCTCAGCTCGGAAAGGTCACTGGTGCTGTACACAGGAACCTGACCACGGTAATCTGTAAAGAGCAGACATTGTTCCCCTTGTTTGTAAAGACTTTAGGAATGTAAACAGGAGCACTCAGGCTCTTTCTTTGGGATGTATCAGATTCATGGGCGCTGTGTGCCGAGTTCACAAATGTGAGGCTTCGCTGTTGGTTTTGGCAGGTCTGGTCATAATCTTCAGCGAAATCAAAACACTGCAAAGATCACACTCCACATTTCTAAGACCTAATTTAATTAAAATCTTTCACTGGGAAGGGATGGTTTCAAGCTCTCCCCCTTTCTTCCTTTGCATACAGACATAAACATTCACCAGAACCAAACTGGGCATTGATTTTCCTTTATCCCTTGTACTAATCTGAAGTCCCAAGAGATGAAGAGATGAGGTTAAGGTTAAGAAAGTTATGCACAACAGCTCTTAACCTGATGGCAGGGAGATAAGAAACATGCTAGTATCATTTAGGTGAACTCATCTATCAAATTACCTATCCCTGTTGGATTTGGTGGGGAGTGTTCCCACTTTCAAGTGAGTAATTCGCTCATGCATCTTCAAAAGGTTTCTCCACAAGCTTCAAGTCAAACATCCATTAGGAAAAGGACAGTTCCTTGAAGTTTTGGCCACCTGTTTGGAAGAGGTCCCCTGGCATCAGGTTAGAGACAGAGCAAAGGAAAAGCACAACAAAATGTGCTCGATGCTGCATTACATCTTCTCCATATTCCTTCCAATGTGGGAATTCAGATGCCAGCACTGATTATCTGTTTTACAACGAGGTCATTGACGCCACAGGCTCAGCAGAGAGATTTTCCAAAGTCAGATCTTCTCCTGGTAGGAATTGTCTCCACATCAGGGACACCAGTGGGACCACCACAATTTATTTTAGGGGGGAATTAATGTAGTTGGGTGGTCTCATGTCAATCACAGCCAAATTCCTGCAGTATCGATGGCTGTTCCCAGCAGAGCTTTGGGATGAAACTCAGCCTAACTGCAAATTTTTGGTGATGTTCAAAATTAAACATCTATTTTAAGGACAACTCCTGGCAACCAATGTAGCTTTGACTGTAGATCTGTGCAATTAATTGTGCTGATTTTGGTGACATTATTTCCATCCTGAAACCATTTATTAAGAAATGACAATAAATACCCTGTTTCTTCAATATTAAACTAAGAAGGGTTTGAGTGGGAAACACTCTGCCTTTCTCAGACATTTGTTTTCCATTTGCTTTTTAAATAAAAAGTAATGCTTTGCTAAGTAATTTCTCTGTTATATTTAATTATTTGCACCAAATCCAGATCACTTCCTCCCTTAGGTAAAGATTTCTGTTTATTAAAGGCAAAAATGCATGAAGAATTTTATTTTCCATTTGGCAATTTGGTCCAATTTTCTTAAGCTAAAAGGTTTTATTTGTGTAAAACCAAGTTGAACCATAAATTCAGTATATACACTCCATGTACTCACTTTGCTCCATGGAAAACTCTGGAAAACTGTGGAAGCCAAGGGTAGTTTTGACTGATTTTGTCCCTGGGAAATCACAGGTCCCAAGACAAAAAATATTGAAGGAGGATAATATATTTATCATTAATGTTGTAAGGTTATTAGTCAGTTATAAGGGCTTTGTATTATTCTGAGTTTTTCTCTTTCCCAGTCTGGGTTATTTTATTATTTAATTTTTCTCTACAGATATTTTCCTGGCCAGAAAATTAGTTATTAATAAAAATGAACTTCAGATACTGAATTTTAACCTCATCAAAAATCAGCAGAGAGACTGCTGGCCCCTTCAGTCCTACTCCACTCTCCAAATAAATCAAAATAAAATATTTGCAACGCAGAGTGTTGCACGAGCCATCAGGGTCCATTTAACTACTGGAGGAGCCAAATTCTGGTTTTAAGGCACCAGTTGAGTTTTTCCTTTTTATTTTTTTCCCATAGCTTCACTCTGCCCACTGTGTAACAACCAATTCCAGAGGCAGGTCCTGGGCTTATTGTGCTCCTACTGCAGAAATATCCCTTGCTGGATGAAACAGCTACTCAGATTTCTCTCAGAACTCTAATTCCCAAAGCAAAGAATTTGGGGTAGCCATCCAAAAATAGCTGAGTGTTTCCTGATGAGCACCATGGCCAGACAAAGAGAATCAACTCAGCCACATTTTTATCCAAGTGGAAGGTAATGGCTCGTTTATCTAATTTTATATTGAAGCAATAAATTGAATAATAGTTATTTTAGATTGTTCCCCTCATTGCAGATTTATAGATGGGACAGCTAAACCTCAAAAATTAACTGAGCAAATATTAGTCAGCCATTGATTGCAGAGTTTTTAAGCCTACAATATCTTCGCTAGTAGAAGGGGAGTAGAGAAAATAAAGTTTGTCAATAGAAAAGGAAAAGATTTTAAGTGAATGTGGGATAATCAGACTCACAAATGGTCTGGGGGGTGTAATGAGGGGTTTACAGCACAGCTTTTTTCAGGGAAAACACAGGATACAGAACTTTGTATAAACATTAAACCTCCTGGACAATGAAATCACAAATTCACAAAATCATCCAGGTTGGAAGAGACCTTCAAGGTCCTCTAGTCCAACATCAACCCAGCACCATTAAATGGGATGATTTATCCATCTGACTTATCCATCTGATTTATCCATCTGGTTTATCTGGACAGGGTTTGGAGCAACATGGTCCAGTGGAAGGTGTCCCTGCCCATGGCAGGGAGTGGAATGAGATGAGCTTTAAGGTCCCTTCCAACCCAAACCATTCTGGGATTCTGGCATTCTCAGTCATTTGCACTTTCCTTGTCTTTATCCCAGAGCCTGGACTGGGTAGTGGCTGCTGGAAGCTCAGGGACAAAGCTGGAGGCACAGACACCTTTTTCTGCCCTCCATGGTGGCAAAGTAAAGCCATGAAAATTCTCTTGGTTTTAGCTCTCACACTGGGGTGTAAAACTGCTGCCAGTTAATTCTTTCCAGTTCTTGATTATTTTAATATTTCTAGTGCCGCTGGAACTCTCAGCATCCTCTTATCATCACAGACACCATCCCCACACTCCAACCTCAGCAAAAAAACAGAGGGAAAGCCCAATCTCATGCCCAATAACTGCTCACACTTCTTCTAATGTGACATAAAAAGAAATTCAAGCAGGGAGGAGATAGTTTGAGAAGTATCTTCCTAGGGAGAAGGAAAATCGTCCAAACCCTGCTTGATTTCTGTAGCAAATAGCTCACACATGGTTAAAACAGAAGAGCAAGGAAAGAGAGTAAAGAATGTTGTGCAACAAACTCTCTCTTTAACCTGACCCAGCTCCAGTGAGAAGTAATTTTTTAACATTCTTAGTAATTCCTGCTATTTTTCTTAATAAAAGTGGCTGCAGTGCAGAGACTCAAGGACAAAGAATAATTAAGTAATGCCTCTAAAGTACATTAAACCATATTCAAAGCAAATGGTAACATTCATTCACAATAAACCCGCAGGAACATCACTTGATAAATTACAACCCATGCCTGTTTGTACTGTGGAAAAAGTTTGTACTTTTTTGGACCTGGAGAAATCTGCTTCTCTTTGCACAAAGGATGCTCCGGGCCGGTTGTTTGTAGACAAAACGTCTTCAAAGATGCCAGCACAGCCTCTGGAATAGCAAACCTCAGGAAAAAGGGTTATTTAGGAGGTGTAGAGCCCTCTCTGGCACCTTGAGTAGAGCAGGGAGTGGGGTGAGGGGACTGCAAAAGCACCTTCGTGCCCCAAAGTGGCTCAGTTAGAGACGTGCAAGATGCAAATTAGGGAGAATTTGGGGCACTTGCCATTACAAATGAGGATCTGGGGAAGACTGGGATAGCCCGAGGTCAGTCCAGGATATGGAAAAAGGCACTTTTGACCCAGGCTTTCTCTTTCTCCAGGTGTGTCCCACACGAGTTTTAAATTAGTAAGGCCTGCAGGATTCAGCCCTCCAAGAATTAAATGATTACTTGATTGAGTGGTTGCTGCCTAGGCGCGTTTATAAGAAATAATAATTCCCCTCAAAAAAAAAACCCCCCAAAACCCCAAAATCATTAAGCAGAAGGGCATCGAAATTAGTTACAGAAACAACCATATTTGTGCTGATCTTTGGCCGCTGAAAACCAGCACAACCTGGACGACTTCAAAGGAAACGGTGCCAAATCCGCAGCCCTGGGAATCCGCTCTGCTGCACTTAAACTCTGCCCAACATCTTGACATCCTGTGTGAGTTCAGTGTTTATTCTCTCGCATTAAAAGGACAGAAATACGCACACCTTTCATCTGCTCGCAGCAAATTGCTTGTGATTTCTCCTTGGCTACAACGCTCAGCTGTGGCCGGCCACAGAAAGGTTGTCCAGCTGCTTAGGAGCGCATTTAAATATGAATTGGAACGCGAGTGTTTCATGGAAATTTGGCCGCTCCCGCCTCTCCCCGGCTTTGTCCGCCTGGAGATTGTTTGTCCCTCCTTTCAGCTCAATAGCTTCTTTCAAATTATAACAAACAAGGATGCTGGGGAATACCAGGAAACAGCTCCAAAGATGTAGCGCTCTTTTATATTCCTGGGCATGTCACTTGCTAACAGCCCCGGCGCCTGCTCTTCCAAACTGGAACAAGGGCGAGGACTGACCGAAATTTCCCACTCCTGAGAAAACAAACAAACCAACCCACCCACCCCCTGGAAACAAAGAGCAAAAAATATTTCCTCAATTAGGCAGCTGAAAAAAGGAGGTCCAGAACCTGGCAAGACTTATCCCTGTGTGGGCGCCTTGCTTTTCTCACTCCTCTGGCTCGTTTCAAATGGATTCCGTCAAGAATAATGGCCAAGAATTGGTCCTTGATCTTCCACGAAAAAAATTAGGTACAAAGTAAAGGAGATAAACTGTGCTGCAGGAATATAAATTAATGATGACTTCATAGCAGACCTTCTCGCCTTACATAAGATTAATTAGAATAAATGCCTGAATAGGGTGCTAGAACTTCTTTTAAAAGCTCGGATTTTCATGGGTACATCTATTTCTTAAAATTTTACAAACTGAAATGCATGTCTAAATTCAGATGCATTAATTATTATCAGATTTGGTCAGATTCCAGTCTCTGGAAATCAGCAGCACTGCAGAGGAATTATTACTATTACTAATATTACTATTAGCATTATTATTTTCCTCTCTGTCCACCATGGATCCGCTTCATTTTTGAGGGGGGAAAATAAAAGTGCAGCTAAAATGTGCTCTTACGTAAGTTTTAAAATATTATAAAAGAGCAAATCCTCACACTTTTTTTTTTTACCCCAAATTCCTCTGTTTGCTGTTAGCAGGCAGGGCAGGTTATCCCAGACACAGAGCTGACCTCTGTGATCCAGAATTTCTCCCTTTCCTAATCTACCTACACAGAAAGCAGTTTTCTCTAATGAAATCAGAAAATGGCAGTGGCAATTGCTGAATGTCCAGAGCATGTTTCCATCCTTTTTCCTTTCCCTGATGGTCCTAGACTCGTGGTATGGGCAAGTTGATTTTTTAAATGTCATCGCTTTTGTCACTTTAAGTTCTTTTAAGATTGGTTATTGACTTCATGTATAATTAATGGCTTCCAAAGTCCTACATTTTTACACGTGATAAACCCCGGTGCTGAGAAACGAACAAATTCCTGTGTTTACTGCCCTTCCCTCTTCCCCACCCAGGAGGAACAGGAGTCACTTGAACTAAAGCCCTCTGGCTTCTCCCGTGGATGTGTCTGGATGTTTCTCACTTAGGTTGACGTGACAATTATTAGACCTGGCACATATAAACACAAAAAGCAAGAGGCATTAACAGGTCTATTCACCAAGGGTTCTGCACCCTTTGCACAAAAAAACCCCCAACCTTAAATAAAAGTAACATGCCTAAATTGTGTAAATGTCAAGGTTTTCTCATTCATTAATTCCCCACTCTTTGATGTGCAATGCTCCCAACTCAGTCTCTGCTCAATGAAGAAGTGCTGGGCTGATAAAAACCGACTCACCCTGGCACGCTCCTGGTCTCACAAAGGATGCAGACTTGGACAGTGATCCAAAAATGCACTTATGTGCATTGCACCTGTGGAGAAGCATTTGTTTGAGGCTCATTTCCCCCTGCCCCGAGGGGACTGACAGCCACAGCATTTGCCACACGGGGCTGGAAACAGCTCCACAATGTCCTCCTAGTGCCCCACTGCATCTGAAGGGAAGACAATGAAAAAAGTGGAGAGAAAAGTTCTGTTTTCCCACCTTTGGGCTGTTCTGCAGATCTTCTGCCCCTGAGGCAGAGGGTCACCCTGGCCATCCCACCCACAGAGGAAGGGAAGCCTTGATGGTGTCTCCCCACCATCAGCAATCTCCACCCTTGCAGAAGTGACAGCATCCCAGAGGGGAGACCATGAACCCGTTGTTTATTGCAATTCTAAGTGCAGATGTTGTCCTCTGCCACCATTTCAGGCTGTGCCATGCCAGGCAGCAACAAGGAGCTGCCAGGATTCCAGGACAGAGTAGAAAACTGTGCCTTGGCTTTGGCCTGAATGACTGGCACCTTGAAGGGGTTCATGGAGTTGGGGGTGGGGGGCTCTTCCTTTTACAGGGAGGTGCTGAGCTCTTTCTTCCTCACAATGTAAAAGAACATTTATTTGTCTGTTTCTTTGGAGGAATTCAGTTTCTATAGAAATACAATCTCTTTATGTATCAGAAAAATACCTGATGCTTTCAGTCAGGGAAGGGTAGAATGGTTTGGGTTGGAAGGGACCTTAAGGATCATCTCATTCCATCCACCACGGGAAGGAAACTTTTCACTAAACCAGGTTGCTCAGAGCCCAATCAATTCCACATAACCTCTACAGAAACAAAACCCCCAGTGCTTAAAAGTCCTTAAATCCACCCAGAACGCCTGTAATTAATTGCCTGACCAGCAACAGCTTCGGTGAGACAGTGAGGAAAGAGAGGCAGACACTCAACCCACAGCAGATTTCAGCCCCCAAGCCCACCTCTGTGGCGGTGTGAAGTCTCTCTCTTGCTCCTGCCTTCCCCCCAGCCCCCTCAGTGGCGCGTGGCGCTGGCACAGATGGCGGCTGTGGCACGGGCAGAGCGTGCCAGCTGTCTGGGACACAGGTGTGGAGGCTCCCGCTCGCTGCTCTCTGGAAAGCAGACCTCCAGGAGCCAGGCTCGAGGAAGAGAAAAGGGACATCGCCCACATTTCCACTCCTCACTTAGCTGGTGAATAAAAGATCACAGGCAAAAGCGTCTCTCAAAGGCCGTTCTGCACAATGCTTGAATTGATAAGGTATCAGAGTTTTGTCATAGTAAATTGGTAACGTATTGTCACAGCCATCATTGTGCACACTTGACACACAGATCCATCCGTAAAGCAATTTGAGAACAAGGCACCAGGCCCTCGTTGTAATCCAAATATCTACCTCATCCCAAATGGCACAGACAACTGCTCACATGTCCTTTATGAGGGTGAAATATGGAAACAGGCAGGAGAAAATCCAAGATTCATCACCACTTGGAGTTAACATCACCTCAATTGCACGGTGGTTTTCAAGTTACTGATGTTTATTTTCAAATCCATGTCTCTGCAGGTTGGAGGGAGGTCAGTGTGTGCTGTATCTATCAGTGAGTGACAGGAGTGACGACATCAGTAACCAACTCCCATCAATGATGTAAGAGTTTCCCATTTCCTTTCAGCACTATCGACAGCTCTTCTCCGACGCCGAGCTGCCGGGATGTCAAACACGCTCATTGATTAGGAATGGGGAATTATGGAAAAGCCCTTCCACCATCCATCAGGGATTTTATCAGTAGTTCAGCTCTTGGCTTTTAGACAGCGTGAGAATGCTCTGTCTCCATGGGAATTGGGAAGACAGGAGCTGGGAGAGGCCCCCAGCTGGGATCCAGGGAAAGGCATCGCACCCCAGCCCCAGCTGCTGGGGTGATTTAGGGCTCTGGCTCCTTGGCTCTGCCAAGTGGAAGGAGCAGGGCTCATGGGAGAGGCACATGAGGGAAAAAAAGGTTTGGTGGAGTGGCAATATTACAGCAAATTTTCATCAAAGAGGAGCAGGCACAAAGAGAGGGGCAACACGAGAAAGGTGGTGCAGATAAAGCAGCCTGATTCTTCCTCCACCTCCCATGGGTGTCTGGGTGTCAGCTGAGCTGTGAGGATGCTCAGGGGCTTTGCCAGGGATGTGAGATTTTGCTTGGTTTCCCTGGAAATTCTGCCTTTCACGGGCAAATTGGTGTTTGTTCCTGTTTTTCGACATTGCTTTCTGTACGCAAATACAGACCAAAACACCCCAAGAACGGATACTAGGACAGTTATAACAAGACCCCCCAGAATCTTGGAATCACAGAATTGTTTAGGTTGGAAAAGTTCTCTAAGATCAAGGCTTCCAGCACTGCCAAGGCCACTACTAACTCATGTCCTCAAGTGCCATATCTACATTTTTTTGAATTCTTCCAGGGATGGTGATTCCACTATTTCCCTGAGCGTGTGGTTTCAGATTTCTCCAACAGGTAATATATTCCAAGGTATTACCTGATCAAGGCTATATATCTTGTGTATACAGATAAAGGTTTATTTAGAACTTCAAGCAATCCTGTGAACCAGTCTAGGAAAAGACAAAACAAAAGCTGTGAAATGTTGAAGAAGGCACTGAATCTCATTTCCCTTGAACGGGGGTGCAGGGATAAAGCAGGTCTGAACAGTTCCTCTCTGGTCTGGTCTTGCAACAACATCGTGGTGCTCCTCATCTAAAACCACCAGCTAACATGAGAAGGACTTTACTGAGTAGTTTTTAAATTAATTGTTTGGGGTTTTTTTTCTGAGGGAGTTGAGTAGCGAGTCTTCACAGAAGCTGAAGAAAGACAAAAGTGCTGAAGACTCGCTGCCTTGTGGCACCCAGTCACCACTGCAGGAATATCACAAATATCAGGAAAAAGTAGGAGCACGTCTCCAACTGGGACAGCAAAGCCCGGCCTGATGGAGTGGCTCCCGTGGTCTGTCTTGGCTGCTCCATGCAATACCTCCTTTGTTTGTTCCTAGCACAGCTATTTATATCACACACTCAACTGAAAGGCAAGCGGCCAAAGGTTTGCTTTTTAGGGTTAGTTTGGGCAAACGCCCAAACCTCTGGATGCTAAACTCTCCAAACCACCAGGGTTTGCAGAATTAGGTTAGAAATCACACACAAATGGGCTTTCTCCAAAATCATTTTTGCACTCCATTTGTAACAGAACCACTCTCCTGACATGTTTTTATATTTTCCTATCAAGATCTAACCGGGATATGAAAGCATTGAATAGTGATGAAGAAGAAAAATGACAAGTTAACGTTGCCCAATGTGATTGGAAATACAGTGCAAGAAGTAACATTGCCTCACGCTGCAGTGGAGGGAATACATCCTTCACTTGGGAATACGGTGTTGGATCTGGTGCTGAGGTATCAAAAATAGATTTCATTTTAATTAAGCAGATTACAGAGGTATTAATAGAGGGGAGAGATCCTCCTGGAAAGAAGAGAAATGGCAGCTGAGCCAAAAGAAATGTCATGAACAGTTTGTTCCGGGGGTTTCTGTAAGCCCAGAGGTGCTCCAAGGTCCCCACGGGACAATGTCCTGCCTGTACAGATGAGCACTTGGCCAGGATGGCCTGAGCTCGTATTTCCAGCTTAGTTTTGGCCCTGAAGACCTGATGCTCCACTTGGACCAATCCATCTTCATCGCTGGAGCAGGCAGAGCCATTCTGCCAGCGGGGACCGGGCCCTCTGACGTTCGGCTGGGCAGCGCCGGTGAGCTCGGTGCCACGGCCCTCACGTGCCAAGTGACCACCCAGCCAGCTTGCCAGGCTCGGGCTGCCAGCCAGCTCCTGACAGGCACGTTCCCAGCTGCTCTGGCTCGTCTGGATTAGCCAGAAATCTGAAGGAGAACACGCAGAGCCCTTTGCCTGGAGATGGAGGACGCCCACCTGCAGGCCCTGAGCAGAGCCAGCAGATTCAAGGTGTGGTTTGGATGTTTTACCTTCCATACAGGAAAATTTGGGGAAGATGGCGATATTTGGGAGGTAGATTTTGGGTGGAAAACAGCTCCGTCACCATCCAGACCCCTGCACAACTGTTTGAGACATAAGACAAGCAGCCTTCTGCACAGAAAAAAAATCCTTAAAAAGCTTCCTGAGGTTAAAATATTATTCTAAATATGATTCTGAAATATCTTTCTGTTTGAAAAATGCCTAAAAACCACCTAAATTCTACATTTGAAGAACAAAGGTTATTTCAAAAAGCATGATTAATTAGTAAAACATTTTGAAAACTGCTCTATGATTTGTTCTATAATTATTCAAGTTGGGATATTAATTGAAATAAACCCCCTGAATGGCCCCCTTTTGAATGACTCAGCATTTTCCCCAAGGAAAAGTGTCATTCCATATTTGTCGGCCATCCCTATCCTGAAACACCATGAAGCCCCACCATATGGATCTCTCCACCCAGAGATGTCCTTTCAGCCAGGGATTTTGCCCAACAGGCAACTGAAAACCAGTTGTTGGTTTTTTCTCCCACCCATACCTTTCACATTTGTGTTGCATCTGACAAAAGCTCTCCTTTTCCCTCTGTTACAAAGGCCTGGATGCAGGAATTATGAGTTGCAACTCTTAGACAAGATCCAGATGTACACATTAGGCCACTGCATCCATTCTCCTCATTTTATATATTTAATCTTGATTTAGTTAAAGTTTCAAGTGAAAGACAAAATGCTTCATGTCTCTCTTAATAATAGATGTCACGAAGCAATATCCTATAATACTTGCTTTTTAATCAAACTCTCTATTGCTTTCCTCTTTTAAATTACAGATGATCTGTGCCTTCCCAATTTGTCACTCAGCAAGGCAGCAATTCCACAAAAACACATATTTTTAAAAAACCCGAGAAACATCTTGTAATATTAGTGCAGCAATGCTGTGTCTTTTAAAACTTTCACTACCTGTGTATTTTAAAGCATTTTTTTCCAATGCCCTTGCTACCTAATTTGAGTAACAAATCCACAATCCCGAGCCAAACTGAAGGTGGACATATGTGTCCTTGCCTAGTCACTAATGTCCACTATTCCCATGTATTGCAGTGGTTTATCAGCTCCCTCCTTTAAAGAATTTGACAGGAGTTTTTTGCCTTTGGCAATCCAGTTGCAGTCTCATTCTACATCTGTTTTGATTGTCAACCTAATTCTGAGAGCAGTCAAAAACCTAGTCAGATCTCTCATGAATATCTTGGCAGGTTATGGCTTATTTAGGCTACGAGTAGCTCTGTTGGAACAGCATCCAAATATACTACAGATTGACTCGCACAAATATAAATCCCTCAGTGTTCACAGTTCCTTCCTGCAAACAATTAGGAAAATGCCTCGTTGAGCAAAGATGCAAATAACAGCCTGCAGCACCTCCACCAAGTTGTGGCCTGCCTGGTGCTGAGCCTCCCTGCCTGCCTCAGTTTCCCTACTTCCCTGCCTGCCTCTTTCCCCACCTTCCTGGCTTCTTCTCTGCCTTCCTGGCTTCTTCTCTGCCTGCTTCCCTGTCTCCATCCCTGATTCTCAGCCTCCATTCCTGTTTCCCTACCTTTTTCTCTCTCTCCCTCCCTCGCTGCCTGCCTCCTTCCCTGCCACCCTGCCTCAAATTCTGCCCCCATTCTTGCATCCCTGCCTCCATCCCCACATGCCTGCCCCAAATCCTATCTCCGTGTCTACCTCTGCCTGCACCCCTGCATCCCTGCCTGTTTGCCTCCTTCCCTGTCTCCCAGCCTCATTGCCCATCTCCCTGCCTGCCTTCATCCCTGCCTTCCTGCTTCCCTGCCTCCCTCCCTGCCTCCCGCGCCGCGGCCTCAGCTGCACGCGGGCTGAGCTCTCCTCCAGCTGCAGCAGCAGCAGCAAGGTGAAGCGCGGGAGCTCTTCAGGGAGGGGAGAGCAAATTAAAGCTCACTGCAGGAAAGTTGTGCCCCTGGCACTCTGCTCATGCAACAGCTGCAGATACAACAACGATCATCTGACATTCTGACATATACGTTGAGCAAAGCGGCGAGCGAGCCAATGCCGACACAACCTCGCGCGCGGCTCCGAGTCCCAGCCTTGAGCAAAACAGGTGTATGACATCCTGTTGCCAGTCTTCGGAGGTTATGGGTACGAGGAGAGACATCTGAGAGAGGAGCAGATGAAAATAACAAAGAAGGTTAAAGCTCGGGTTGACAAGCTCATTGATAATATTTTAGATGGAACAGACCTGCACGTTGACTACAAATTGCTCCTAATGCCTCCCGTAGACTGCAGGCCCCAGTCGAAGTGAAAATGGGCTCATTCATTACTTTCTGCAGGCAAATTTCTGCAAAAAGGAACCACTGCGACCCAGAAACTCCAGATGTCCTTCGGGGCCGAGGCTGCAGAGCTGTCTTGGTGCCAGAGGAGCAGCATTATGTCGTGTGGCCTTCAGGCTTCCATGTAAATAAACAGGAGCAATGAAATCCTTTAGCAAATATTTTTGAATTTGGTGGAAAATCCTGTTGCAGCATTTTGCTTTTTAATGTTCTGAGACTAATTGATTATCTAATAGGAGGCAAGGACACTGCCAGGAAAGGCATCGCTCTCGTGTTAGCATCCAGGACATGGCTCTTTGTGAAATTTCACTGGAAAAAAATTGCATTTGGAGAAGAATTTTAAATCCAGTCTTCTAAATTTTCACATTGTGGACATTATGGCCCAGAAACAGCACATGGGCTGCCATTCCTAGAAGTTCATTGCTTCAAGTCACATAGCTCCCTAGGCTAATCAGCCTTTACTAAGTTGCCTTATTTTGGGGAAAGAAAACACGTATTAAAGTGAGGCCATGCCTCCATAAAAGATGCTCGGAAGAGCACTGTTGGATATTAAAGTTAGCATCTGCTATTGTCTGGTTAACAATTGGCAATTACCATTAGTTTCCACTGTGGCTGATGGAGTCACAGATGGCTGATTGAGTCAAGTAAGTGCACTTATTCCTATGGAGGGGTGTGCTGTAGCAGGAAAATACTTACACTCACATCACACGCAATCTAGGCAGAAAGTCATGAGGCAGCTTCCAAAAAAGTCACTTCCAGCGTGTCTGGCCTGTTTGAGATAAATCCCAAAAGATGCCATAAAGAAGGGCTGTAAAAATAGAAAAAGTAGGATCCAAACTGCAGTCAGGGGTTAATACACACAGAGAAAATCAATTTATTGTGACCCGCAAAGGTACCACTGTAATTGCAGGTAAAGCTGCTGGGAGAAATTTGGGTGGCTTCTGTTCTTTTTTAATAAAACTGGCTTGCTCTGCAGCACATTAAAAACATTCTGCTAATCACAATTTATCATGCTTAGTGGAAAATCTTTGCCACTTGGTTTGCATGTCCTTAATTAGAGATTTAATAAGTAGACAACTCTTTAAACACAGTCACTTTGCCCATTAACATCATGTACCTTGGTTTGATTTAACACCTATAGCTGCTAATACATTGTGCCACTCCATAAGGGGACTTTTCTGCTTCTCATAATTCCAAGGGATTAAATTCAAATGTGCCTTTCACATCTGCATGTTGGAATTCTGAATTCCTGGTAGTTTTTACCTGGTGTCTGTTGCACTTTTCACCTGACCAGATCTTGAGATTTCTCGCTGTTGTCAGGGCTCAGGGGATGTCCTCCTCCACTGGAGGACTGATGAGTTCTGCTGTGGGTTGTTCTTTCCAAACAGGAGCATCCCTACCTTGCCCTACCCAGAACCAGTCCAACATCCACCCAACACCTAAAGATATTTAAAAATACCCAAACCCTGGCAATGCCAATGGGATCCAGGCACCCCCAACGCCCTGGCTCAAACCAGTGTTTGGTGTTCCCACCCCAGGTGGCACCACTGCTCCTGTTACTGTGAGATCCAAGCTTTACCAACTTCTCCCATGCCAGCCACAGCCACTCACAATTCCTGTAGCATCAAATCCTGCTCTTATCCTCCCTGGAACACTTGGAGTATTATGATCACTTTCCTTGAGCCAGCGCAGGAGGATCAGCTGAGCTTGGAACAACTGCAGACAGCACAGGAGAGTCAGATGAGGCTCAGGCCACCAGCTGGCTCTTCACCATCTCAGGGGAGTTTGGATCAGGTCCTGAGTAAATCCCAGGTGTGTTTTGCTTTGAAAAAATTTCCTGAGATTAGTTTTCCAGTCCAGTTACATCTTCAGAGACTCCAGGCATTATTGGATGTGAAGATGTTCATAGTGGGGATTTGGAACTGGGTGATCTCTACAGTCCCTTCCATCTCAAACCGTTCTGTGATCCTATGTGGAGACCTAGAAATAAAAATTAAAAAACAAACAAACAAACAAAACCCCGTAAAACTCCTTTGTCTCTATCTTATTTCTGACAAGCATTTTTAAAACACCTTTACCAGTCAGTTCTTAAAAAGCAGCATTACCATTTTCAGTGAAACTCTCTCCGGGGTGTGTTTACAGCACAGGGAGAGGATGGGGTGACGACATCACACCCATGGCAGGGGCTCTGATAAGTGATTTTGGTGCTCTTAGCTCAGTGCCTGGGCTCCCTTGCAGCCTTGATTTGGCAGCGAGCTCAGTGTTTGCTCGCGAGGCGTGCGGGGAGCTCCGCTGAGCGCTTCCTTGGCCACAGACGCGGCCCTCCCTCACCGCTGCCTCCCTTCCCTCCACACTTCATTCATTACCAAAAAAAAAGGGAGAAAACCCCCAAATCAGGCTCACTGTCGAGCTATCCCTCATTTCTGAGGACAACTGCCAAGCTAACACGCAGATGATTTTTCTTGGCATCTTTATTTTTCGATGATGTTTTTTCAATGCTTAGCATTAAGCTGAAATATTGTTTGCCAGGGATCACTGCCCATCAGGTGCTTTATTACAGATGAAATTAGATTTCTTTACAGTTGCACTGGAAGAGGAGAGAGGGGTAATGTGAGTAGCTTTTTAAAACTGACCATCTTTTCAGCAAAGCAAGAAAAAACACAGTGCCTCTCCCTGATCAAAACTGTTTCCCTTATCCCTCCCAAATTAAAATTTGATTTAAACAAACAAATAAATAAATAAATAAGTGAGGGGAAAAAACACCAAATAAATGTATGTGTAGTACTGGAAATATATTTTTTCCATCACAGATATTTTTATTCCTACAGATTTAACCATCAGTTTGGTCGGTTTCACTCAGCGAGCAGCAGCTAAAATCACACAGCTCTTTACAAGAGGATATTCCCAAGGAATATCTTCTCCAGGGAGAAGTGAGGGGGAAAAAAAAAGAAATAACATAACCCTAAAGGTAAATTTTGGGAACATTTGGTGCCAGTAAGACAAAGCTCGTTGCCGCGGTGCCCGGCGCTGGCAGAATTCCACGCGATCCCGCCCGGTGCTCCACTGTGCATCCTTCCCCTGTGCAGGGAAGGCACAATAAACCAGCCAACATTGGCTCCCACACAAAACATGTTAACTTCAGGACATGCCAGGCAGCTTCCCAACCCATGTACGCTTTCAAAGGGGCAGATTTCTTTTCAAAGGAAACTCCTTTTGCACGTTTCTCTCTGAAGCCACTTTAAAAGGGTTTGGTGGGGTCTGGGTGGGGTTTTTCTGGGGGGAAAGGTGGTTAGAGAGATTTTTTTTTTGGCCTCCAATCCAGTGCAGAAACCTAAATTTTGCACCTGCATAACGCTAAAGGCAGAGGCTGGATAAAGCTGTAAATTGTTTAACAGCCAATCTGGAGAAGGAGCAGCGCTCAAAAACATAATACCTCTGGAAGGCTGGAGGCAAGATTCATTTAAACAGTTTTCACTGTCATCGATGTCACCAATTTGAAGCTTGTCTTGTTTACCGGATGAAGGTTTCACACTGTGTCAATGTTCTGCCAGGATTCGGCATTAAAATGAGCAGTTAGTACAAGTCAGCCATAAACATGGCAGATCTGTTAGACTGGCAGAAGCCACCGCGAGCTCCCTGGTGCAGCTTTTAAGCACTTGGCATGCTGCTAGCTCAAACTGGAGAGGGGGCTGTGAGCATCATTTGGGCCTGAGTGCAATGCACTTGAAATAATTACTTTAATCAGCAAAAGTTAATTACTTTAAATCATAAATTAATGGCGGAGCATTTGGCAGAGCCTGATGTGTGTGGCGAAGCTGTCAAGCAAAAATCACAGGTGAACCCGCGACCCCGTCTCAATATCACTGGATGAAAGGAAGGAGCTCACCTACTGTGCGTGCCACTTCTGCCACATTAAAAAGAAGTCTTTGTAACAGGAGAACAGCCACCTTAAACTGTCACCTATAAAAAAGGGACTATAAACAAGCAGATTGCTGCTAAGCAGGTGCTGCCGGAGGAGTTGGCCCTTGATAATAATAAGATCTTAAAATGGCATCTGCCTTTATTTTATAGCACAATTGGAAAGATGGTTAAAAGTAATAAACCCAGCTGATATGTTTTATGAGTTAGTAGTTAGCAGTGTTTGTGGGGGAGGGATCCAAGATTTGGGGGGGAGGTGCTGAAGACTGGGAGCAGCTTGAAGGCGCGTTAAGGGGAAGGGAGAGGGCGCGGGAGCCGCGCGGGGAGCGGGGCTCGGCTGCGGCTCCGCGTCCCCAGCCCCACACTCTTTAGGTTGCATTTCTTATTTCACCTGACAGCCACTTCCAGTTTGAGGTAGCACCGCGGAAGAGCCCAGGAAAGCAATGAAAACCCGTCTGCAAATCCATCCTTTACACCTGCTCCTTAAGGAAGAGCCCACGCTTGGCTTGGCTGAGTTTTGTGCCATTGTTTAGGAAGACAAGGTGTGCTTCATTAAGAAACATTTGGGCTATTTATTAATTAAAAAAAAAAAATCATAGCAATCAATTTTAAGATAAACAACAAGTTTATAATAACTTCACAAATTTGTGAATGAAAACAGGAAGATAAGGCAAGGCTCTGTAGCCACCACACTGAGCTCTGAGAACATTGAATCAATTCCTGAAATTCAGAAGAGAAGGAGAGCAGAGAATGTTTGGAGAATATTGAAGTTGGGAAAAACACCTAGAGCATTTAGGAAGATAAAGTTAAATCATACCAAAATATTTGGTTTCTTTTGGGGGAAAGGGAGAATGTTTGGACTAAAGGGCATGAACATATTCATGTCTAGGGCCATTTATGCATTTAATACATACATTAAATACTGATATAAATACTAACACATGCATCAAATATAATTCATTCTCTAAATTAACTTTAATTACAGAATCAGACTTTCCAAAGGAGGGAAAAAGCTCTGGGTGCCTCAATACTCTGAATTTTTCAGGGTGATCAAGCAATCCCAGTTCTATAATGCCTGTACATTAAGGGCACCTTGCAGTCTGCTCAGAGTTGTCCATGGCACCTAAGGAGAAAACAAAGGTGAAAAAGTGTTATGGGCTGCATTCAACTCTATGAGGTATTTCCACAAAATACATCAGGATAGATTTTTCTTTTTTTACTGGTACCTAAGAAAACCCCTTTATGTCCCGTCCAACCTCCTGTCTCATAAAAAGCCACCAAAAGAGATGAAAGATTTTGCAGAGCACCTCACCTCTGCCATGTGATCTGAGTGCAGTCCTGGTGACCTTGGATTAGAGAATTCCCCCAGGGAAGATGTCTCAGACCCTCCAGTCATCCCTCCCATCACCTATCTTCACCCACCGCTTCTTGGAGAATTCCCAGGGGTTTGGCTTTGGGACACAGGGTGTGGAGCAGTCACCTGAAGCCAGAGGAGGGTACTGCAGATTCACTGGGTGGACTTCACTGTATTTTAAAATACTGAGTTTTTAAACTTGTACTTCAGCTGGGAGTGACAAATTCCTGAATTTGTATAGAGCTGCTGTTCTGCCTCTTTCTGGTGAACCTCAAATATACTGAGCCAGATATCCCAAACTGCTTTTTCCCCCCATACAGCCTCCCACTGCAATTTTGTCCCTCTCCAGTGTGGAAGAGGAACCATCAGGAACTCCTGTTGCCAACAACACTGTGGGAAACTGTTGATTTAGGCTGTGCTGAGGTTTGCTGTGCAGCTCAATAATTCACAAGTGTCCAAATGAGCTCTGCATTGACAGCATTATTGGTGCCCCTGCTAATCCTACAAAACACACCAAACTACAGATCAGCATTTTGATTAAATTCCTCAACCTTCCATGATCCTAGACGCTGTTTTATGCATGACCTTGAATGCACATAACCAGAAATTTTCAATTCACAGGGACCTTCTCTTTGCAAAATATGGTAAGCGCATCAGGAGCGGATGTCTAAGTAACAGCATCCAAAATTTAATCAAAGATTGCCTTGGACAACTGCAGAAAGTCAGGCTCTCCCTCAGCGAGATAACTTGCCAGAATACTCATTGCAGAGGTTGCCAGAGAGGTGACTGAATACACAGGCTGAAATTACTTCCCTGGGCTTTCCTTTGTTCCACAGAGGTGCTAAAGTTTTTAATATTACTGTTTATTAGAGATGTCCTTTTACTCTGCAGTGGCTCAGGTCAGCTGTGGTGGATCCCAGGGTTGGGAGCTCCAGTGGTGCTGAGGAGAAAACATACCCTTAAACTCCCTGAGAAAAGAGGATCAAAGATTCCCACAACCCCAGAGCAGGGAGGAAACTGCACAGACAGTGCCATGGGGAGCAAGGAGTGGGGTTTTTTCCCCCAGCAAGCACAGGCCCCATGGGAGATTTATGAGGGGGTGGCTGTCACCAGCACAAGCACCAGATTTTCCACATAAAATAATGAAGGAAATTTAATTGTTTAATCAACTACAATTAAGTAATGGCAGCCCAGGTGAACACCCTGGGTGTCACACTGAGCTCTGCCCCACGGATGGTCCCGACAGCACCTCCTTAAAACCAGCAGATCCAGTTTTTTCCATCTCCAGGACAAAATGGCTTCAAGACACCAAGCTTAGTCTGGAAGGTGTTAGCAAATCCAAGGGAATTTGGATTTCTTTATGAGCTCCTCAACACACAAAACCCACTCATGCTCTGTAAGAAGCTGATCTGCTCATCTGGCACGGAACTCCCCCAGGTTCAGCGCGCAAAAGCCGTTTGGAACAATCAGCTGGAATGCAACAGTTGGTATTGCCAAACCTCGGATATCTTCAATATTTACATCTGCTGGCCCCAAATCTCTGCTCTGCGCCCCTTTTCCCAGGCCCTGTCCCTGGCAGGAGCTGAGCACACAGTGGCACTGGTGTGCAGGGCCAGGCAGCTGCCCCAGCACGGCGCAGAGAGACCCAGAGCATCGGCCCACCAAACCTTCCAGCCAGCAGGCACCACCAGGAGCAGCACCCTGGAGGGACAGCGAGCATGGAACTGTGCTCTTTCACTGTTATTCAGCATTGTTTCATCCACTTTTTTATTAGTATTCCACCCTAAACACGCATTGAATCAACGGGATGCTAAGAAAGGGTGGACTTAACAGAGCATTCATTTTTTTTTAATATTTTTTTCGTCCTCAGCACCCAGGCTGTTTCAAATTAAAGAGAATCCAGCTTCAGGAGCCTGTGCTATTTTAATCATTCCAATGTGTCCAGTACAGGAGATGAACTCAAAAGGTGAATATTAAAAGTAGTTGTGGAATTCAGTCATTTCACGAATGAACACATAATAGCCAAAGGCAAAACCGGAAGGCAACTTCACTTCCAATCAGTGTTTTCATTTTATTGAAACCAGATTGGAATTCCTGGAAAGAAGCCTACATATCACATCTTTAATACTAATTTTCATATACTCCAGTAAAACTGTCAGGGTGAATCAGTTGTTGAAGAAAGCTTCCTGTATAATTTACAGATGTACCTCCCTGTAGCCTGCGATTTCGTCCTGAATCAGAAATGTGGTTTTGATCACGCTCGCAGATTTCCTCTCACCTGTGCAGGTTTGCCTCGGCTCTAATTTGATTATTAAAATGGGATGTTTTATGGCAAAGCTGGTGATAAAAGCGAGCCAGCTGCTGTGTACCAGCCAGGCTTTGCTTATGTGCTGCTATACATCCCCACACGCGCCTCGCAGAGGAGCTGCGCGTCCGAACACAGGCGCACAACCCCAAATCCATCTCCTCGGCACGAAACAACACCGGGAAACCGAACCGCTCCGTCGATTTCACACAAACACCTCCCCGACAACCATCAGAGGATCCATAAGTGGCATTTCCAACGGGAGATAACGTTGGACGTGGATGGTGGCTGTAAGAGCCTTCCCTCCTAAGCCGCACCATAAACCCTGCGCTGTGTGTTTGAAGCGGGGGCCAGCGGGGCCGGGTGGCCACCAGCCACAGAGGCCGCTCCGTTTTGCACTGATAGCTGCTCCTTTTGTTTCCCCGCGAGCTGCCAGGCTGCCAAATCCTCCTGCCAAATCCCTTCCCTGCAAGCTCGCAGAAGAAAGGAGGGCGAGAACACTCGGGAGCTCCCCCCACCCCTCCGTGTGTTATTCCCTCCAGTGCTGCATTATTCCCGCACTGTGAAGGAGGGATGGGGTCAGCACTGCCATGTGGGCTTGTCGTAGGGCTGCTCCAGCTTTAGGAAGTGTCAGCACTTCCATTAAAGCTCCATTAATCTGGGGTTTGTAGCTCATCTCTAAAAATTCGCTCAGGCTGCAGGGACTTGGCAAACAAGGAGTGTGCTGTGGGTTTGTTGTTGTTATCCCCCCTCAGTTGTCAAAAATTCCGTGGTTTGGCTGCTTTTTAAGCATCTTTTGACACGTGTATAAAATGTTTATTAGTTTTAGACATTTTTGGGCTTGTAAAACTCAAAATTATCTTCATTATTAAAAAATGAAATTTAAGGAAGCTGGAGGGCATCTCCAGAGACTTTGACACAAATCATGATGAGGCCACATGTATAAATAAGAGTTTCCTTGTCTCAGACCTGTCTTCACACATGTGCTTCACAAAACCAGGGCTCTGCACTGGCACAGGGAAAATTACTTGGGAAAAATGAGGCAGCAGCAGGTGAGCTGGTCAAGCCATGGGCAGGAGGTGGTGGTGCATCCCAGCCTGCTCCAAAACTGAGAAAGAGCCCACTGATGCCCTCCCCATATTCCAGCATCACAGCATCCAGCCACTGGTGACAGAAAAATCTGAGCAGAACGTTGAATTCTGGTATTAAATATTGCAATCTGTATGTAAACAATCTAATTGTGGGGGAGGGAGGAGAGAAAGTGCAGGAAAAGAGCTGAGGAACCAGTGGTTAACCAGCCAAATATCACATACGATGTGTTTCTTCAGCCAAACCTCAGTTTGGCTTTTTGGGGTGAAGATATGTTGTGTTCTCACGCTGGGAGTTGTGTAGTAGTGCCCCAGCATCCAAATCCCAGCACCTCAAAACAGCAGGATGCTGAACAGCCCCGCCCCAAAATAAAGTAAAATATATCCAATCCAACTTCTCTTTGTATTTGAATTTCTGTCAGCACCATCATTTTCAATCCTTGATGCTTTTTGGGGTTTTTTTTTCAAAATATAGGATGATCTTCTTCTTTTCTGTATTAAAAAAGTGCTTAAAAATGTAGCAGCACAAGAAGTGGGTTAATGCATGAACCTCTCACCTCCAGAGACATGGTTTCAAAGTTTGGTTGGGCTGTCACATCACAGGCTCAGGGCTCCCTGGCACGTCTGGATGCAGCCATTCCATCACTGGGATGAAGGGATGGGTTATCACAGGGCAAGGCTGCAGCACAATGCAAGAAACAAGGTTAGGAATTACATAAACTTGGAATTCCCAAATTAGATTCAGCTCTTTCTCCAGCTAACAGCTAAATCCAGCAGCATCCATGCATTTAAAGTATATGGAAGCTGGGTGGAGGTGTTATTTGCCTGACACCCTGATGGGATTGGGATTTTAAAAGCACATATTGAGGTCTGTTCAGTCAGCAAAGCATGTAAACACACCTGAGCTTCAAGGCTATGCTAAAAAAAAATTTTGATATCTGATATATTTTAAATATTTATAGTTCATGTTGTATAATTACCTTCGAAAGGTGGTGTTTTTAAGGATGCTGGGGCCCAGAGTGGTGCCTACACCTGGAGTTTGGGGTGCTGTGCAAGAAACTCTCTGAGGGTACATTGCTGCACTGCAAGCCAATAACAATATTCCATATATCCCTCTGCAGCTCTTCCCTGCAGTGTGGGATAAAAGTCCCAGTAGGTATCCAGCACTCCCTATGGAACAGGGGGGAAAAAAAAAGGGAAGATATTGTTTATTTCTGCTGTGACAGAAGAAAACCAAGAATTTTTAACATCCCCAGACAATTATCAGGCTTGTCTCTCATTGCCTGACTGTCTTTTCCCAAACCCAGACTTACAGATTGATCCCAAGGGATTGCTTCCTCTAGAGTCCTCCAGACATTTTTCTAGAGTTACTCCTTGAAAAGTCCAACCCAAACCCTAATTTTCCTACTTATGCTTCTAATTAAAATATCCTCATATCTAGTCTGCCTCAGCCATACACATCCTTATTCTGCATTACTCCCATCCCTCTGAAACACGTTTTACTCAGAATTTTCAGACCTGCATGAGTGGAAAATTTGCCTTCCCAGCACCTCTTTTTTCCAGTGTTGCAGCAACATCAACTTTGAGCAACTCTTGGGGAATGGATAGAAATTAAAATTAAAATTATAGTAGATGTGCAAAAACCCCATCAAACCCAAATCCTTCAAAAGGCACAGACCTGGAAATTTGCCTTAAACAAGGAAAAGGGTAAATACTGATTTAACTCTCTGTTAAATGCAACTGGAAGTATTTTGATTCCCAAATTTCCCATTGCAATCAGTGAGATTTCTCTGTGTTTGCTCTCTTTTCATACTTTTCCCTTTCAGCTCCCACTGCAGATCCCATCACTTCCCACAGCCCTGGGTGGATGGATGGTCCCTTCAACCTCATAGGACAACCCTTTCCTTTTTGGTTTTGCTGAACTCTGCCACAGATCAAAAAATGTCACAACTGCATTTCAAAAGATGAAGATCTGTTTTATCTTTGTCCCCCTTAAAATTTAGACAAAGTGATATGAAACTTTTAAACTTTTTTCCTGTGTGTGACACTGAGTTATCCGTGACCAGCCCAAAATCCCCTGGGGAAGGCAGGGACATCTCCAGCAGCAGTCCAAGGGCTTTGGGTGAGCACAGCCCTGAACACCACCAGAATAAAAGAAGAAACAAGAATATTTCTGTGTAATAATATGGAAAATGTAGAAAACCTCGGAAGTTTAACACAGATCTCTAATCCACAAGCATTCACGTCAGTGCTTCCTGCAGCATTTTTGTTTCATCAAATCATAAAAAAGGAACCCAAACCCAGGAGGGACCAAGAAACACCTTGAGAAATGAGAGTCCAAGATTCCATTTGAGCATCAAAGCTCATAAAAGGGTTAAAAGGATGGATCCTGGGAAGCATTTTTTTCTAGGGCTTGGGCATAAAGCAGAGATAAGGCTTGGGATCCTAGAGTAAAACTGAGGACTCCCCTTTCCTGGCCGAGCACCAAAGCAGCAGATCTGTAACTTCCAGCATCATTTCATCACTGTGGAAACCTGGATTCCACCAGATGAGGCTTCCTGCTGAAAGAGTTGTCATTTTCTTGGAGGCTCTGGAAGCAGAATCAAAAGCCTCTTCAGCGTGGATGGGAGGACTGGGAAAGGTGGGGAAGGAATAACCCTTGAAAAAAGAAAAGCATAAAGAGCAAACAGGAATTTCTCAGTTAAAGCCCTGTTCCAAGTCCAGAGTCAGATTTGCCTACCTGAACTTTGGAGAAGCAGCAACTCCCATTCCTTCTGCTTTCCTGGGAGACAAAGAGGACTCTGGTGAAGGAGTGGATGTTGGTGCTGCATTTCTGCCAGGATGTGGCAGGGAATGTCCCCCTGCCCCAGCTCAGTGCCAGCCTTGACTCAGAAGGTGATCCCTCATTCACCAGGGAAGTGTCACTGGAGGACATCAAGGACTTCCCCAGGGAATGATTTGGAGGACTCTTCCCAGTAGGAAGTGATCCATTGGGATGAGGGGATGTGCATGAGCCTGACAGCATCTCCCAGCTGGCCACACTTGCATGATTCCTTTTTTTTTAAGGACTGAGAAGCTTTGGCAGGCAGCAGTGCCCATAAAATCCCTGTTACATAGGACAGGGAGACAGGAAGGACACGCTGCCACCTTCACTGTGCCTTTCAGTGTAAATTACAAACCTCAAGAGCTGCTTCTTCAAATTCCAGCTGTTTTTTCCCCCTTCATTTTGATTTCCAGTGCCTCAAACAAACGAGCTTGGGGCTGGCAGCGAGCATTGTGCCTTTTGGAGCAGGATGAGGAAAGCCTTTGTCCTGGCTCTGGAGGGCAGCCAGAGCAGAGGCCTCTGCATGGAAAGACATGTGCCTGGAGAAGGCAATATTTTGTCATATTTTCCTGCTTTTGGTTAGCATCCAATATCACATCTTGGGTCACATGGTGTAGAAAATCAAAAAGAAAATCCCACAAACACTGGGAATAGTTGCAGAAGGCCAGAAAGAAAAATAGCAGGGGGAAAAAATTAATTTTCCAAAAATAAAACCTCTCTCAAAAAAGCATATCCAGACTCTCAGCACTGTGAATAAAATTATCAGACCCAATAAATATTTTATGTTGCCATTCTAATTGCCAAAATAAAAAAGTTAATTTCTGAAGCAAAGTTTCTTTTTTTTTAATCTCTATTTTTAAACCATTAACATAATGACTGAATGCCTAATACGAACTCGATAAATTTTTAAAAGCTTTCTTTGAAAAAAAAGCAAAAAAAAAAATATTTCAAAGCTGAACTTGAGCAGGAGACCACAGGGAAGTGTCTAATCTTTAGCCGGACGCCTGGCACAGCCCCGCTCCGGCCGGTGCCAGCATTGCATTCTGACAGAACAAGTGTTGCATGAGATGTGAAGGATGACTCCGGTCTGCCGAAAAACCCTGGAGCAGGTGTTCCTCATCCTCATTTGCAATGGAGCATGGCCCCTGGCTCAGTGAGCTGGAGCAAATGCGCTGGCAGGCCCCATCATGTACCTGCGTGCTGAGATGCACTAATGATAATGGATGCAGGCCTATTAACCAGCCCATTTGTAATGGCACACAACGCTGATTGCTCGGGGAGTGAGTCAGCGCCTTTCCAAGGGGAGCAGGGCATGCCGGGAACCCATGATCCTCCGAGCATCCCTTCTGCTCGGCTGCTCTACAGCTCTGTTAGGCTTTATTTAATGATACAAATGAATACATGATCTGCTACATGATTATACACCAAGATAAGGCGCCGTGGGCAGCGCGCGCGCCGCGGATCGGCGCCGGATCCGCATGGGCTTCAGCGGTTCCCTGGCTGGGCTGGGCTTAATCTGAGAAGCACCAACTCCACGGAAGAGTCAAGGGTCTGACAAGCACGCCTAAGCTTGGGGATTTACAGAAAGCTGCTGCTGATCTTTGAGTGAATTTTTTGGCGCATCTAGGGAAAAACATTCTGCTCGGCTTCTACCCTTCATTGCCTGGCTTTCCTTGGGAGGGAAAATCCTCCAAGAGTAACCTTTAAAAACACCCACCAGGGCTTAATCGGGGTTTTTGTTGTTCTTAAATAACTCCTCTGATGCGTTTTATACAAACAACTCTTGCTGAAAGCCCGTTCCCCATCTGTAGAAGAATGAGGGAGCTCAGAATGGATGCTCCTGTAAAAAGCACTCGTTAATAAATAGATCACATTACTTGTAGGTACTCGATTCCAGGGCCAGCTCAGCTAAACAGACCCTGTTGGGCCAGAATATTGCAATCAGCAGAATACACTGTAATTATTATTGTAAACTCAAGGCCTGGATTTGCTGTGTTCTTGGCAAACCCCAATAAGCTGCTTACACTGCCGGTGCTGCAGCAGCTCTTTGGATTCCTCTGCAAAATGTGCAAAAGGGCTCTTTTGTTACTTTTTTTTGCAAAATAGGTGGTTTGGTTGCCAATCTGGTCTAGCAGGCAAATCTCTCCAATTATTTTCCTTAATAAAATGCCCAGCAGACAACACATGGAAATTTATGAGAAAGGTCAGCTCTTACCTGAAGTTGTAACAACCACTTTGTCTAAGTGCAGTTCCCTGTGCAATGCTTTACAATTGAAGCTATGTAAGCAGAAGAAAAAAGACAATTTGACCACATAAATTCCTGCATCAAAATTACCTGGCACATTCTGGTGGCTTTGCACCATTCCAATAACGCAAACAACTAGAGACAAAGCTTAAAAGTTGGTTTAATTAATGATTTGAGTATCTTTATATCTAAAAGCAATTATATCCCATCAGCCAGATTGGATCCAACATTCTTAATTTTTTTCTGCTTTTCCCTTGGCAGTCAAAGATTTGAGTTTGAATGACCATTCAGAAAAAAAAGAACAACAAAAACCCCCACTTAATATAAAAGCGGTGTATACACATCACACGTTCACAGTGGTCAGGTAAAGGCCACAAATGTCCACACGGATATAAGCAAGAGAAAATCATAATATGGGAAATTGGGTCTGCTGACCCAGGAAATATTCTGTCTGTAGAGTTCATAAAGAATGTGAGAAGAATGAGGGACTTGGCTATTAAATGCAACATCCCGACATTCCCTATTATCCGTATAAAATTTTGCTGTTCTGATTTTGCCTTTGCTCGACTTGCTGCTTTGAGAACCGAACTTGGCAACCCAATCCCCCACCCCCAAGTCCTCACAACCCCCTTTGCTGGCAGCCATCAAAGGGGCTGGAATTTCTCTATATGTATTGTACAGTATATTTCAAAGGAATTTTTCTGCCATGCACAGTATATCAATACTCAATGTGGGAGTAATTTAACTTCTTAATTTATTGCAGCAGTAACAGCATTTTCAAACTGGTCATAAAATATTCTTGTACTCTTCTAATCTGGGTTTTCAATGTTCTATAATGGGAATTCTATGAATAATATTGGGAAGTGAGAGATATTTTATACGGTATCTCTAAGGGAACAGTGTTATTGCATAAAAGTTAGGTGACATGGGAGAGACTGATAGAGGTGGTGTTTAAAAAAAATCTACCCTTCAGGATTCGTCACATGAATAATAATGATTTAGTGACATTTTTTCCTTCCTAAAAATCAAATCTGCTCCAAGATAAGGTTACAAAAATATGTTCTAACTATGGATGGCTCTGAAGCTTAGAGAGCAAACACAGCAAGTATCAGCTATCTAATGGCAATTGCCAAACGAGCCAAATGCCCTCTCCTGTCCATTTTTAAATATATTCTGATTATTTTTGGTATCTCGCTGTTATTCAGGCCCCAGTGAGACCAAGGTCCTGCTGTAGGACATGCCTCAAAAACAACAGGCACCTGCTGGAAGGATCTGCACTCACCACCCACTGCAGAGAGGAGAGGGGAGAGAGGAGAGTTGTGAGCAGAGAGTGGAGATGGAAGAGAGGAGAGGGGGGAGAAGAGAGTGGAGAAAGGAGAAAAGAGAGGGGGAAGAGGAGAGAAAGGATCAATCTCCTCCTCTCCCAGGCAGGCCTGGATCTGGATTTCCCCACACCCTAAAGGAGGGCTTGCAGTGATCCAGGCACAAAATCTTTCAAATCTCAACCCATGCTGCCTTTTAGGAAGCAAGATGAAGATGTTTTCTAGCCACAGGATGGAATATTAGAGGTGTCTTTCCAGGGGGGGCTGTGTGGATGCTCAGAGGTCCTGGCACCACGGTGCTGCAGCATTTCCAGCAGTGCTTGGCTTCCCTGGAGGCTGTTTTTTGAATTTCTTTCCAAGGACTTTTGTCCTCTGATACTCCCTAGAGGTCAACAACAGCCTGTCTCACACCTCTTTGATTGGCACACAATTTTGTTTTGGCTGCAAAGAGAACTTTGTCCTTGCCCTAAATCAATGTTCAGCCCCGAGCTCTCCCGCTTTGCAGAGGCAGGGTGGGCAGTGCTCCAGGGGGCTGGGGGCTGGCATCGCCTCCTCTCCCCATCCATACCCACTGCCAGGAGCACCAGCTTCGAGGCAGCACCCCGGGCCCCACCACCCTGCACACCCAGACCCTGGTTTTTCCATGAAAGCTTCGTTTCCCTGCATTCCTGGAGCAGCAGGTTTCCCGTTATTGTGCTTTCTGTTCTTCAGCACTCCTGGTGAAATTTATTGTTGTAAACCGCCCTGAGCACACTGGCAGGGAAAGACAATTACCCAGCATTTCCAGTCTCAGAGAAGTGTAATTGTGATATATCTGTGTGCTACCTTCCAACACAGTCCTTTGGGCTGGGTCTCATCTTTCCAATTCCACACAGTTGTCTTGATGCCCCCTGTCCTGTTATCCCTGTAGGCAGGGGCTCTGTCCAGGCTCCTGCACTTCAAAATAACCTTTCCAGAGTCAGACACGAGCCAGGGAGTTGGGATTGAGGCACAAAGTGCAACAGAGGAATGGCTATCATCAGTATTTCTACTCATTTTAATATGATTCAATTCACATCATTTAAATAAGAGCTTTTCCTGAACCTTGTCTTTGGTGTAAACTTAGACGATTCTGAGTGCTTTTTGGTGGAAATGCTTTCCTGGGAAGCATCCACTCATTGGACCCAAGGCTTGAAAAACTCAACAACACAGTGAACCAATCCCTGCCCAGTTTTCCTGTGCCATCATTTCCTCTGTTTTGGATAGAGACCCAAAATGAGCCAAGCCCAGCAAGGTCAGGCTGTCAGGGCAGAGTCACCATCCCAGGGCACATCACTCTCAAAGTCACGTGAGGGGACCATGTGTTTGGAACCAGCCAGCTGGAGCAGATTGTTCTGGTCCTCAGCAGCTTTCGTGGTCTGTACCACAAGCTCTGAAATCAGGGATAACCAGCAGGTTCTTCCCAGCTTACCCTGATGGTAGAGGAAGCAGTTTTTGGGATCTTGGTGAGGCACAGAGCTCAGGGAATGAGCATTTCCAGGGCAGACAATGTGGCTTTCTAGGGCCTCAAAATACCAGTGCATGGAATGCTGTCCCAAAATACATAATTTCCCCCCTTTTTGTGTTTTTATTTACTGCCATTTGGGCATTAATTGGGAACTGAAGCACACAGGGACACAGTTTAGTGATGGAGTTGGCAGTGCTGGGATAACAGATGGACTCAGTGATCTTAGAGGGCTTCTCAAGCCTCAACCATTCTATGGTTCCAGGGTTAAACACAATTGCACAAGGATCCCATGGGATTGGCCATCCTGGACTAGTCCAAGGTTCATCTCAGCTCCCAGAGACCACACCCAGGGAGGGCTCGAAGAGTTGGAGCAGGGAGCAAGTTTCCTGCAGCTGTGCTCTCAGCTCCTGGAGATTTGGGTAACAGACTCAAAACCAATAACTTTTGGCCCAGCTCTTAGTCTCAACATTTTCTTGTGCCCTGTCCCCACAGAGGAGCCACCTTTAACCCTCCTTATAGCCTCCTTCTATAGCTGCAGGTGTAAATATCCTATATATTCTTTTCAAATCATTTCCCTAATATTTCTTCACACAATTCATCTTTTTTTTCCCCTTTGACACTGCTACTGAGCCCTGACTGCACACAGGTACCTGTATACAAATGTCCAAGACCAGGCTTGACTATCCCTAAGCTGATCTCTCCAGTCCCTATAACCATTAATTATTTTACACAAGAAGTGCCAAGCAGCTGGAAGCTTGGGAAGAATCAGTTATGAGCTGACTTGAGAAGGATACAGGATGGATGCAAAGGGCAGGTGCCAGAAATCCCACATATTTTCACCATCACAGAGCTTCACATCAATCCAGTATTTTTTTGCAAGACCCAAAGCACCCCTGCTGCTTGGTCTGAGACATGAAGGATCTCGTGTCTGCTTTTATGTGTGTTAGCCCTGCTGAATTCTCCTAACTGTGAGCACAGCTGGGCTTTAGTTCCCTCTAAAGCTGACCAAAGGCAGCAGGATTTCCAGCATCACATCCATGGCTTTGCTCATGTGTGCACCCAGACTTGTACACGCACACATATGGAAATTTTTCCACAAAAAAAAAAAAAAAGGTTTCCAGGTAAAAAGCAGCCTCTGAGGTTACCAACAGTGCAGGTTAATTGACATTTTTTCAGTGTCACTGCTTGTGCCTTCTGGTATAGATAAGGCTGAGAGGAATAATAATTTCCCTGCTTGGCTACCCATTTCCAGAGCTGATGGTCAGTGGCAAAACATCTGGAGCTCAGTGAGAACTCCCTTGAAAAATTAAGAGAACTCCAGAATTCCAAGAGTTTCAGCAATATGTTTCAAACAGCATTTCAAGCTCAAAGAAATTACTTTTCAGACAAAGCAAAACAAAAACACTTTTGCAAGACAAAAACATTTTCCTGGACTATGTCCAAGCTTTGCATTTGCCAAAATTTGAAGTTATGCCGGAGGGAGAGGAGAGTACCTTTGGCACATCTGCTGAAAAGAGGAGAACTCTGTCTCTGGCTATGGTGAAGGAGGAGGAATGTAGCAACTTAAGCCTGCTTTTTGGGGTCAGGAAGCACAGAAGTGATGAAAAACAGCCCAAAGCAAGAGGAGAGCGATTTAGTTTCTCTTCCATGAGGCTGCCTCAGTGGCTCAAGGGGGGGTGGGGGGGAAGGAAAAGAGGGGAAAGCTGGGAAAAAAAAAAAAAAGAATGAACAAAAACTGAGGGTGTCTTGGCTGGTGTGTTTAGGACTTGTTTTTTTCCTCCCTTTCCCATCTGCAACGGCTTTTGTAGAGATATCAAAATCAAGAGGAGAGAAATCGGATCAAAGAGCCTGAGCAGCTTCACTGGTAGCAGAAAATACCATTGGCACCTCTCCTTGGGTAGAACGAGGACCACACGATTCCTCGCTATTGTTAAGGCGGGATTTTCCTTGAAGTCCAGCTAATCCATTAAGGGAGCAGCCTAGCGGGGGCAATGGGCCAAGACCCAACGCTCTGAGAGCTCTGCAACAGCTCTGCTAAAGCAACTCGAACAAACAGCGCGGCGCTGCCGCCAGGGTTGGTGTCTTATCCCGCCGCACAGGACAAAGCATTAACGCGCTTATCTGGGAGCAGCAAGTGAGCCCCGGCACAGCCGCTTATAGGCATCGCTTAGCGGGCAGCAAGGAGGAAAAAAAAGAGGAAAAAAAAATATAAATCAATCAGCAGAAACCCTGGGGAGCCTGGGAGAGGGGGATTTCGAGGCTCTCCGGCTCGGCGTGGCGCGGAGGGCTGGGGCGCGGTGAGGGTGGCGAGGGGAGCTGGGTAGGCGAGCGCCAGCGGGGCCCCTGGTTCATGAACCTGTCGCTCTAAAAGCCTGTTTGTGCTTAGCCAGTCTGCTGGAAGCACATCTGCTAATATCCACTAAAGAGAAAAATGGTGTAGGGAATATGTGGATGTCTTCCCCGCCTTGCTCGGGAAGACGAGGACCAAGGGCAAGATATTCTGCTTGGGGGAGGAAACAAGGTGAGCAAGTCCTGAAAGTACGGGGAGAAGCTGACAGG